>JAPFFP010047496.1:0-10332 GCA_026153255.1 Solanum medicagineum | reverse complement strand
ACTCATCACCCTAGTGATTGAGCATTCAACTCGTCAACTGGATAAGTGATAATTTCACCCATCACCTTAGTGGTTGAGCATTCAACCCCTCAACTAGGTTCCCGAATTGAGTATGGTCTACCACAACACTTTAGATAGTATTCATCATATACATAAGGTCATTTAAGCATCATATAGTCAATCATATCATATATAATGCTTTAGACCTGTATTTCCACAAAAAACCATAACCGAACATTTTGTCAAACACCTTGGGGGTAATAGGGGTAAAAGAGCATGCAATTTAGAGATGAAATCATATAGGGAAATCAGTGGTAAAACCTTGAATCAACACCTTGCAACACCCCAAGACATTCATACCCCTCATTTAATCCAACATTAAATCCAAGATTTGAAGCTCAAAACATGCTAAAACAACCATACTTTCATGAACTAAAACCACTGTGCAGTAAATTTCTCAATATACAATACCCACATGTAAAATCAACTTCAAATAATGCAATATTGAGTAAAAGAGGGTTTATGCACCATGGGTGGAAGGACCTAATGGTTCAACACCACATACCTTAGGTTTTGTGAAGTTCTCGAAGAAGACTTTAATGGAGATTTGAAGCTTGGGTGAGATCCTTGAAAAAATTCTTTGAGATTGGCCTTGAGTTTAGGACTTGAATTTAGGGTTAGAAATGAGTCTAAGTGTTTGGGGAAATATTGGTGTATTTTCTTGGGTAATATGAGGGTGAAATAAAGCTAAGTATAGGTGAAAATTCATTTGGGGAAAGTTAGGTACAATAGTTAGAAAAATCTGGGTACTAGCAAAAGACAGTGCAGAAATAATACCTCTCCGCGTCGCGGAGTGGTCGTAGATGCTCTCCGGAAATCGCACCAAGTAAAATTTCATAATTCGATTCCTTTGGTTTAAATCGAGGTTAGATCCCTTTCACCCTAATTTGGACCCCCTGAACAACAATATGAAGTCGGATTTTCAAAATTCTAAACGAATTTTTAGATATATGGAAAACAAGATTCCGGGCACTTTTGAGCCACGTTTTCGGGCACTTTTTGGGGTAGTTTCAAGATCGCTCCCTTGGGAACATTCATCCCCGAATGTAGAAGAGATGTACAAGACATGAATAATCATGAAAAAATCAGCCCCAACATGAATGCAACATTACATTTTAAATATCACTTTTAAAATCCCATTATAAGTGTGAAATCATCCTAAATTTCCAACTTAGACATGAATGCACATGAATTACATAGGGGATGAAATGTAAGACTTGAAGTCACATAAGGGTCTTAGAATTATTATGTTAGGATTGAGTGGAGTGGAAGAGATAAAGGTACCGCTTTTGCATGTCCGCTTCGGCCTCCCAAGTAGCACCTTCGACTTGTTGGTTCCTCAAAGGCCTTAACAGATGTGACTTCTTTGTTCCTCAATCTCCTTATTTACCTATCTAGAATCAGGATCGGAACCTCCCCATAAGTCAAGTTATCCTCAAAAACACCCACAACATCAAGAGGTACAATACCATTAGGATCACTAACACATTTTGCCAACGTAGAGACATGAAACACCAGATGGATCAAATTCATCTCATTAAACAACCTCAACTCGTAAGCCACTTTATCAACCCTCTTTATCAGCTCATACAGGACCAACATACCTAGGACTTCATTTTCATTTCTTACCAAAACAAATCACACCTTTCATTGGAGAAACTTTCAAATAAACCCAATCACCCACTTGGAATTATAGGTCTCTTTTTTTACATCAGCATAGGATTTCTGACGACTTTGGGCTTTCCGCAACCTTTCCCTAATCATCTTTACCTTCTCAAGAGCATCCAAAACCAGATCCGTCCCCAATAAAGCCACCTCTCCAACCTCAAACCATCCCACCGGTGGTCTACAATGTCTCCCATAAAGAGCCTCAAATGGAGCCATACCGATTCTAGAGTGATAGCTATTGTTGTAGGCAAACTCAGTCAATGGAAGATGGTCGTCCCAACTACCTTTAAGCTCCAAGACACAAGCCCTAAGCATATCCTCAAGTGTTTGAATTATCCTCTTGTCTTGGCCATCCGTTTATGGGTGGAAGGCCGTACTAAGGTGAACTTTTGTACCAAGACACCACCTTTGAAAAGACTTCCAAAAATGGGAAGTAAATTGTGCAACACGATCCAATATAATGGATAAGGTAACCCCATGCAACCTCACCAACTTATCGATGTACAACCTTGCATACTCTTCAGCTCCATACGTAGTCTTAACTAGTAGAAAGTAAGCCAATTTCATCACCTTATCAACCACAACCCATATGGAATCAAAACGTTTTCTAGTCTTGGGCAACCCAACCACGAAATCCATATTAACTACCATCCACTTCCATGTAGGAATCTCTATGTCTTGGTTTAGGCCACCCAGCCTATGATGTTCGACTTTGACTTGTTGCTAACCAGAAACAAGTTTGGCAATGTCCCTCTTCATGCCTCCTCACTAATACACATCCCTCAAGTCTCTATACATTTTGGTGGAATTGGGGTGGATAAAATAAGAGGAATTATGGGCTGCATCAAGAATTTTCTCCATCAAACCATCAACACATGGCACAGACAACCTACCTTGGTATCTAAGGGCCCTATCTACCCATTGGGAGGAAATCTCTATTTTTCCCTCTTTCACCAAGGCCTTCAATTCAAGCAAGGAGGAGTCTAGATCGTGTTTTTCTACCAGCTCATCAACCAAAGAAGATTTAGAACCATCAACCACAACAACACCATCACACATCTTCCAACCTCTCCCCCAATCTAGCCAACCTATGCACCTCCCTAGCTATCTCCTTTCGCCACCATCCACATGAGCAAGGCTACCCATGGACACCCCACTCAATGTATCCGCTACAACATTTCCCTTACCCATATGGTAATGCACACTCATGTCATAGTCTTTAAGGAGTTCTAGACACTTCCTTTGTTCAAGTTAAGATCATTTTGAGTGAAGACAAATTAAAGGCTTTTATGATCTGTGAAGACATCAACATGCACCCTATACAAATAATGATGCCAAATCTTTAACACAAACACCACCCTGGCCAATTCAATATCATGGGTAGGGTAGTTCTTTTCATGTACTTTGAGTTGTCTAGAAGCACAGGATATGACCTTACCATTTTGCATTAGTATACAACCCAAACCAAGTCTAGATGCATCAAAACACACAACATATCCCTCAAGCCCTTCTGGTAGTGACACTATAGGAGAGACACAAGTCTATCTTTCAATGTTTGGAAACTTTTCTCACATTAATCGGTCCACACAAACTTAACCTTCTTTTGAGTCAATTTTGTCAGAAGAGAAGTATTGGAGGAGAACCTATTCACAAACCTTCTATAGTAACCCGCAAGGACCAAGAAACTCCTAATGTCCGACGGAGTGAATGGTCTAGGCCAATTCCTAATCACATCGGTTTTCTTAGGATCCACTTTTATACCATCCCTCGACACTACATGACCCAAGAATGCAACCTCCTTCAACAAAAATTCACACTTTTCATACTTAGCATACAATCTCTCCTCCCTCAATCTTCACAAGACAACTCTCAAATGACCCATATGCTTCTCCCTACTATGTGAATAGATCTAAATATCATCAATGAATACCATGACAAAGGAATCAAGGTAGGGCTTGAAGACCCTATTCATTAGGTCTATAAAGGTGGTCGACGCATTAGTCAATTCAAAAGACATCACCACAAATTTATAATGCCCACACCTAGTCCGGAAGGCCATTTTTGGGATATTACACTCCCTCACCCTTACTTGATGGTACCTGAACTGAAGATCAGTCTCAGAGAAAAACTAACCCCTTGCAATTGGTCAAACAAGTCATCAATCCTTGGAAGAGGATATTTATTCTTTATAGTGAACCTATTGAGTTGCCGGTAGTCAATGCACACTCTAAGTGACCCATCTTTATTCTTTTCAAACAACACCGGTGCACCCCAAGATGATTGGCTAGGCCTAATAAATCCTTTCTCCAACAAATCTTTCAATTATTCCTTTAACTCCTTCAACTCTACCGAGGCCATACAGTAACGGGGAATAGAGATAGGTTGGGTATCGGGAAGGAGATCTATTGCAAAATCTATCTACCTTTCAGGAGGGACACCGAGAAGGTCATTTGGGAAGACGTCAAGCAATTCATTTACAACTGGAACCAACTCAATAAAAGGGACTTTGGACTCCAAATCTTTGAATCTCACAAGATGATACAAACACCCCTTGGAAATCAACCTACGGGCTTTAATGCATGAGATGAACCTACCCCTCACTACTATATTATGACTTTCCCACTCAGTGATGGGTTTGTCTAGAAATTGAAACTTGACCCTACGGGTTCTAAAATCGATAGAAGAATAGTATGCATGCAACCAATTCATCCCAAGGATAACATCAGAATCAACCATATCTAATTCAACAAGATCATAGGGTAAGATTTTTTGCAAGATGCAAACCTATCATTTTCTATACACCCTTCTAGCAACAATAGATGCACCAATAGGTGTAGACATCTCATATGACTCATGTAATAACTTCGACTCAACATGGAACTTTTTAGCAACAAAGGGGTAACAAAGGAAAGGGTGGCACCCGGATCAATCAAAGCATATACATCAAGATCGAAGATTTTCAATGTAGCGGTAACAATATGGGGTACCTCACGAACCCCTTGCATCCCATGTGGAGCATCGAATCGATTGTTCCTTAGGGAACCACCATGAGGACCACTTCTACCTAATGGAACCACATTTGCACCCCGAACCTTTCCACTATTTCCAGGACAATCTACCTTGTTGTGACCAAGCTCCCCACATTCAAAATATGCATTGGAACCCTTCAAGCATGGGCCCTTATGACCCCCTCCATGTCTAGGACACGCATTATTAGGAGCCGCACAAACAACACCTTGAGGCCTAGGGAAGTCATTGGTAAACACCCTATTAGTAGCATGAGGAGGCCTTTGGCCTTGAAATCTAGCACCCTTGTGGAACCTACCCTTAAACCGGGCCCTCTTGGCCTCATGACCCCTCTTCTTTCTAAACTTCTCATCCTCCATTTGCTCGGCATATGTCATCTACCAAGACAAGTACGTGTCGCTAATAAGAAAGGCTGACCGACACTCCTCACTTACCAAATCGGAGACACCCACAACGAACTTATTCATCCTTGACCTAGAGTCGGCAACCAACTGAGGAACATACTTTGAAAGTTTATTAAATTTTAGGGCATACTCCCTCACACTCATACCATCTTGTTTCAAGTTCATAAACTCAACCAACTTTGCGTCCATAAGCTCAAGAGGGGGAAGAGCCGATTAAGGAAGGCCAAATTGAATTCCTTCCAAACCACCACGTAGACATTACCCTTCTCACCTTTCCATTGATCAAACCAGATTCGGGCCACACTCTTGAGTTGGTACGCCACTAACTCTGCCTTCTCATTTTGCCGATCTCCTATGATCGAGAAGATTTTGTACAATAAAGTCTTGTGGATCATCATCCACCTTTGACCCATGGAAAATTGGAGGATTCATCCTCATGAAGTACCTTACCCTAGCTCTGGGTGTAGTAGCATGAGGGGCTTGGGCCCCTTGTTAGACTTGGTAGGCCACCACTTGGGACTGAATTGTAAGAGCATCCTGGAGCTCACCATTAGTAGGTTGCTCCTCGGCAGTTTGGGCCCATCTTTCTCTAGTATTCGGCATGATCTAGCATGGGAAAGAACAATCATTAGGGGGGAATACTTATCACAACTCTATAGCACAACTTAGGACATGAATAAGGCAAAGATTTCCTAAAACGCCTTATAGCCTCCTATTTATAGTCATGGAATGCTTCACAGTCATGAATAGGACTCTAATTAGCGCGGTGTGTTGGACTCCGAGGATCTATCAACCTAGGGCTCAGATACTAAGTTTTTCACGACCCAACCCTAGGGCCTAGATGTGACACGACAAATGGGGAACCCGAAGGAACCAAAAACAAGCCTCTTAACTTGCCATTACACATCATTGGTCATGGAAGCATACAAAGAGATAAAGAGTAATAATAGGGTAATGGGACTAAGGGAACTCATATAAACATCACAAACAAGAGACAAGAATCAAGCTCATCATAAGTACAGAGTATATCCAACAAACACCTTTAATACAAATATATAGCGGGGGTCAAGACAAGCTACTGGGCTCACCCTCATAGTCAACATAGAGCATAAGAAAGATGTCTCATTTCAAAGATAAGATCAACATAAACCGAGGTCCCCGGAATGGAGGACTCACCAACACGCCTAGAATAACACCGTCTAGCCACGTGGAGGAGGAGGATGATGAACTTGGGCACCGATTCCCACATGGTGATATCGTGTAGGCAAGAGTATGCGTTAGTACATTTGAATGTATTAAGTATGTGAGATGCAATGCAACAAGAGATAAGCATCATAATCCAAAATGCATAACAATAGGCAACATGAATAATATAACAATATGACATGTATGATCAATGCATAAGTAAAACATGCTTAAGTAAATCATGCTCATATATGATATCATATGTGAGGACGAGACCAAGCTAGATTGCTAAGGTATAAACCCCTTGGAATTCGTGATGATAGCACAAATCACCCTAGTGTGTGAGGTACAAACCCCTCATCAAGGTTAGTGATAATCGCACGCATCACCCTAGTGGTTGAGCATTCAACCCCTCAATTGGGTTGGTAATGATCGTACCCATCACCCTAGTGGTTGAGTATTCAACCCCTCAACTGGGTTCCGGAATTGGGCATGGTTTACCACAACACTTTAGATAGAATTCATCATGTACATAAGCTCATTTCATCATAATATAGTCAATCATATCATATCTCATGCTCTAGACCTTCATTTCCTAAAGAAATCATAACCGGACATTTTGTCAAACACCTCAGGGGTGTGTAATGGTGTAAAAGAACATGCTATTTAGATATGAAATCATGCAGGAAAATCAGTGGTAAATCCTGCAATCAACACTTTACAGCATCCCAAAGACATTCATATCAATACCACTCATTAAATCCAAGATTTGAAGCTTAAAACATGCTAAAACAACCATTCTTTCATGAACCAAAAACACTGTGCAGTAAATTTCTCAATATACAAGAGCCACATGTAAAATCTACTTTAAATCATGCAATATTAAGTAAAAGAGGGTTTAGGTACCATGGGTGGAAGGAACCAATGGCTCAACACCAGATACCTGAGCTTTTATGAAGATCTCGAAGAAGACTTTAATGTAGATTTGAAGCTTAGCTGAGATCTTTGAACAAATCCTTGAGATTAGCCTTGAGTTGGGGACTTGAATTTAGTGTTATAAATGAGTCTAAGTGCTTTGGGGAAATATTGGGGAATATTTTTGGGTGATATGAGGGTGAAATATGGCTAACTATAGGTGAAAATACATTGGGGAAAACTTAGGTCTAACACTTAGAAAAATCTGGGCAAATAAGGAAAAGCTAGTGCAGAAATAACACCTCTCCGCGTCGCAGAGAGGTCGCAGATGCTCTCTGGAAATTGCACCAAGCGAAATTTCATAATTTGATTCCTTTTTTTAAAAATCGATGTTAGACCCTTGTCACCACAATTGGACTCCTGAACAAGAATATGAAGTCAGATTTTGAAAATTCCAAATGAACTTATAATGAAGAATAAGATTCCGGGCACTTCTGAGGCACATTTTCGGAAACTTTTTGGGGTCGTTTTTCACTCTACCAGATGGTAGCTCTATAGATAAAAGACTAGTGAACCTAAGATTGTGATGTCAACTTTCATGACCTGACCTTTTAGGTCATGATGGCGCCTGTTAGATCCCACCTATAGGAAAGCCAACCCAAAATCCACAGTACCTATTTGAGTAACTAAGCAACCAGTAACTGACAACACACTATATAAGCCAAAAACAACCTATCAATGACCTAGAAGTCACCTCTATAGAGCTAACAGAGACCCAAAATGAAGATATACACATACATAGCTAAAATAATACTCTATACATACAAGCCAAAATATGCAAATACAAGCCCAATGCTTGAATACAAAAGATGGCCAAATGAACAGAAAGAGAGTGTAGAAGGCCTCAAAAAATGCTTGGTGCTCACCGAAAGTCTCCTGTAGCAACTACCACATCCCTAGATTACTTATGACAACATGTACTAGAATATGCACCATGAGTAGATGCAGAAAGTAGGGGTGAGCACTAGTGGAATTTATCCAGTAGGCAGCATCAGTCGACTGAATGAAATACAACAAGTATGGTAAGAACAAATGCATTGAAATTTTGTAATGCCCACTATCGAAACCAGGGTCAAATGCCAACTATGTTTGTGGATTCAGATGAACCCAACTAAGTAGGACCAAGTGGTGTACAATGAAACAAATTGAAGAAACGTGAATGGAGCCATATCACAATTGTCACACAGTCGATGATATTACAATCTATGGGTGTAAGGCACTTGTATCTATTCTTGTACACCAACTGCGCCCCCTAAAGAAAAGAAGGCACAATACATCATAAAGGTGTGTATAGGTGTATCTATACAGCAGTAAGTAAGAGATGGTGTGAGAACTCAATCGGTGCAAAATACAGTATCAGATTGGGACTCAAACCCCTATAATATAAGATGGGGACTCGAATTGTCACGACCCAAGCCTAGGGCCTAGACGTGACAAGGTGCATGGGGAAGTCAAAGGGACCCAAAGCAAGCATCTTAGCATATCATTACACATCCTCAGTCGTAGAAGCAATAAAATATCAATAAAACATTAGAAGCAAGGGTAAAGGGACTAAGGGGAAACTTCCATATTATAAACAACAAGTGTCAATAGAGTCAAGGATCATGCTTAGACACATATCATGTCAAACAACACCTCCACTACATAAAGGTAAGAGCGTGGGCCAAGACAAAGCAACTGGGCTCACCCCCATAGTAAATACATACATAAAGGAAGGATAGTTTTAGAACATATCAATAGAGCATAAGCAACGTCCCTGGAATGGAGGACTTACCAACAAGCTTGAGTGAAGTCGTACTAGCCATATGGAGGAGGATACCCAAGTAAGGCTCCAGTTCTACATGTTGACATCATCTAGGCATAGAGTATGCGTTAATATGTTTTAATGTACTAAGTATGTAGGATGCAGTGCAACAAAAGATAAGTCACACACTCAAAATGCATAAGTATATGTAATGAGCAACATATAACAATATGACATGCATGGAAGATGCTTGAAGTAAATCATGCTTTCATAGACCATAACACGTGCATAGGGAGTGACCATTATTAGTGCAATCAAAGGCCTATCACCCACTTGGAGAGACGCGTGAGATATGAACCCTTTCATGAGGTTGTTAAGGTACAAACCCCCCAACAAGTTTATGAGTACAAATCCCAACATAGTTGATGGATTACAAACCCCCAAACAAGGTTGATGGGTACAAACCCCCAACATGGTTGATAGATAGTTGCACTCTACCACCCGTGGTTACCGGAGTACAAACCACCCGATAGGTTGATGAGTACAAACCTCCAACAAGGTTGATGGGTAGTTGCACCCTACCAACCGTGGTGACCGAAATACAAATCCCCCGATAGGTTTTCAAGGTACAAACCCCTTGACACGGTTACCTAGCATCAACCCTAGAGTAGGGCAGCATCAACCCTAGAGTAGGGCATGGTCACATTCCAACACTATAGAGATAATATCATATTCATATGTTTCTCTCATCATCATATAGTCATCATATACCTACCTTTCCTCTCATCATCATAGATCATATGTATACCTTATCATCATCTTAACATTATATGCATACAATCGTTTCTTCATCATTTCATCATCATTCCATCATCATTTCATCATCATGTAATCATTATAACATTATTCAACTTATAAGATATGCATTGGACCCTCAATTCCTCAAGAACCCATAATCGGACATTTTATCAAATACTTAGAGCGTGTGTAGTGCTAGTGTAAAACCATGCAACTCAAGGGTGAAATCACGCCAGTAAATTCAATGTAAAACCTTCAGTAGATACTTGGTAATACCTTTAAGCAATATACATAAAAACCCCTTTATCAAATCTTACAATAGATCTTGGTTTCATAGCTCAAAACATAGAAAAAAGTCACAATTTCATAAACCTCAACAAAGTATGCAGTGATTCTCATAATAAATAAGACCCATGAGTAAATCATCTTTAAATTATGCAATTTTGAGTAAAAGCAAGCTTGGACATCATG
>JAPFFP010047494.1:0-10332 GCA_026153255.1 Solanum medicagineum | reverse complement strand
ATTAATAACAAATTTTGTTCGTTGGATCTCAGTTACTTGATGGACGTATCAGATTAAGTCTCAACCTCTATAAATTAGTCCTCTCTTCTCTCATTCGATTATCACATCTTCTCCGCAAAAGTTCATCGCTATCGGCGCTGCAGTAACATAAAGCTAGGCCAAGGAGGTAGAGGGAGAAGGAAGAAAGGGTTGTTGAGGAAGAAGAAGAGGAGAAAGACGAGGATTGGAATTGCGATCGGAATCTGAGTGGAATTTCCGATGGGGTGATGAACAGAGAGTGGAAGTTCATGGTGCGGAGGTTTCAAGAGGGAACAGGTTCGTTTCTGTGGAGGACTGCCCAGATCGTGATACTGGAGGGTTAAAGAGGAAATGGGTCAATTTCTGTGACATTATCAGATCTGAATGTGTTTGATTGCCCCATCTGCGTTGAACATCTTTGTGTTCCTGTCTTTCGGGTTTCTTCTTTTTACTATTATCTGTGTTATATTTATCGTGTAGGGAGAATTATCGATTTTCCTTCGACGTTTTTAAACAAAATGACCTTGATTTGTGATTGGAGCACAAATGGTTACTGCTCTAGAGGTGTAGTAGTTGTCTTTTTGGTTAATCCAACGGATGGGGTTTGGGAGGGTAGAATGTACAGTCTTCAGCCCTACCTCGTGTCGGCAACAGACTGTTTCCGAAAGACCCTTCACTCAAATGTACCCACCTTAAGTAAAAGAAGAAAACAATACATGTAGAATAACTGCTAAACCGTGGAGATGGTTTTAACAAATAAAATACAAAAGTAAAGCAGACATAGCGAATAATAGAGAAATCATTAGGTAGCTTTCAGTTTTGTACTGAAAGACTATAGGAAGTATGGATCTATCAAAGGGTTTAGTGAGAGAATTCCTGACAGAGGAATGACTGTTTTAGGTGTTTATCCCATTTCATGTGGTTTAACATTTCATTCAAATTGGAGAATGACTCACTAGTTTATGTCTTTGTTTCTTCTGGTGAAGTCATGATCTTAATCGCGTAATATTCAAGTTAGAGGAAGCATTGGCGTATGATGGAGTATAAAAAGATACTCTAAAGTCGGTAGATGCCAACCAGGTTCAATCAAGTGAATCCTATTCCTATTAGAGATTACAAATGGGTATTGTTGTAAATGGGGTTCTTCTTTTCACATCCTGATATAATCTGGCCATAAGTTACTTTGTAATTAGGCTCTCTTATTGCAAATGATGTGGTGATATAGTTTCCTCACTTGAGGTTATTGTTGTGTTTGCTAAGGTCCCTAATACCCAGACCTCCTTGTCCCTTTGGTAATATGACTTTATCCCACTTAACAAGGTGGAATTTATGCTCTTCACAGTTTCCTTTCCCTATGAATGCCCTTCTCATACTGCCCCACTGCTCTTTCACCTCATGGCATTGGGATGAGGGACATGATGTAGGTAGATATACTTTCCAGTACACTATTGATCAGGGTTAGCCTTCCTCCCATTGATAGATATTGCATGTTCCAGTGTGCCAGCCTCTAATACAAAGTGCTAAACAGTAAATTTAGGTGCTTATTTGTTATGCTTTGTAACACATTTTTCTTTTTTCCCTATTTCTTAATCTATGCACTTCGAGAAACATTTAAATTTATAAGCCGGCAGAGTGGAGTAAGCTATCATCTGCAAACATTCAAACTGCTTAGTATGGGCATATTTTCTAATACATTCATTTTTCTTTCTGGACAAAAATATAGCGTGAGAATGGGGACATAGCAGTGCCTCTTGCTGCATCAAGGTTGCTAATAAGTGCGTTGTTGTTTTCCAATTGGATATAACCGTTGTCGGGCTATGGAGAAGGTTCTAGAATCTGCGAAAGTCTCATGCGTGAACAACAGGTATGGTTGCAAGGAGATTCTGAGTTATAGTAAGAAAACTGACCATGAGAATGCATGCATGTATGTGCCTTGTTCGTGTCCTTTCCATGGCTGTGACTTTGTAGGTACTTCAACAAAGTTATATGCACATTTTAGCGACAAACATGCTTCTTTGGCAGACATTACTTTCAATGCTGTCCATCCAATTTATATAGAAAAACATCAAAGGTACCAAATTCTTCAAATTAGGACAGAAGGTATGCTTTTATCATCAACCAAGCTAGGGGCCGTGTTGGAAGTGTTATCAACATCATCTGTGTTGGATCAGCTATGCAGAAGAGAAGGTTCTTATACGAGCTTGTAGTAACAGATGGGGAGAGCTCCTTCAAGCTAGAATCCATTGCAGAGAGCATCCCAAACTGGTCAGAGCATATTCATTTGAAAAAATTTCTTCTGGTCCCCAGATATGTCGTTAGTTCCAGTGCTCGGCTGAAGTTGGATGTTTTCATAGCAGTGGTATCCGAAAGTAGTTGCAGATGTTGATGTGCCATATTTTCATGATGTTAGTGCTACTTGAAAGTATGTTGCAGATGTTGATATGTCATATTTTCATGATGTAATCTTCTTTTTATTATTTCTTGGCCTGTTCATGTAACATTGCTTTGGTAATTTCTTTAGAAATTTTGTGCCATTAGTTGTTGATTGGTACTGCTATATTTGGGGATTTGCGTTTATGCTGTTGATTTTACTTTGTCCCTTCATTATTTTCACGCTGATTGATGTTGTTATGCTGTAGCATACTAATAGCCCGTTTCTGAAAAGTCATTTCAAAAGAGCTTTCCAAGCACTTTTGGTAAAATGCAGTTTGGGTTTGATCAAGCTTTTGAAAGCGCTTCTAAACATATAGATCTTAGAAATGCTTTTCAGAAAGAGTACTTTTGCGCAAAAGGTACTTCTTTAACCTGTGAAAAACATCTTTTACTATTCTCCAAAGAAGACTTGTCAAATACCTCTATTTCTTTAAAAAAGGCACCTTTTTTTTTTTCTTTTTATGATCTTTCATGGTCACGTGTGTCGTGAAAATATTTACGTACATTTTATCTTTTTCAAACTCTATTTGTGAGATTTTAATGGATATGTTGTTGTTTGTTGTATATTACGGGAATGGAAATGGTGGCAGGTTTAGGGTGTGTTAGGCATGGAGGAAAATATTTTTAATCTTCTCATGTTTGTTGGCTTAAATATTTCACATTTTATACCCCATTGATATGACGACCCACCAAACTCCACCCCCTTTCCTGCCCCGCTCCACAAAAAAATTTTGATACTCTTTTTTTGATTCCAAGAATTAACAAAAAAATTGATGTTTTCAACATATTTCCATACTATTATGTATAAACACATTGTCTAATTTGTTCTATTCATATGAATTTAGGTTCTTTTTTCTATTTTCATTTCACTAGTCGTTGTCGGTAGTTACAGAGATAAGAAAATGCAGTTAAACCCTTTTACCATGAAATGTAACACACTAAGAAGTCTTAAGGGGTCAACATTACTTTATTATTTATATATAAAAAATGATTTTAATCACATATCAATGCAATTTTCTATTGAAGGGGGCTCACCTGCGTAGCTCCTCTGTGGTAATCTCTATACAACATGATAGAAAAGTTTTCAACACTTCTTTTGCTTTTTGTTGGATAGTTTCATCACTTGATGTCAGTGTCGTCAAAGACTCACTTTGCGTCTAACGCAACATTACGTAGCTCTTTGTGTGTAAAATGTATCATGCCACTTAGGACACGTGCATCTATTTGTTCAATGTTATATAAGTTTAAATGTCTACTTATGCGCATCGAAAGTTAAAGGGTATAAAGATGGCAATTGAGATCAAGTAAAATGATATATTTATGTATTATGCCATATGTATACTATATTTCCAAAATGATTTCAAGGATGAGTCTCAAAAGCAATAAAACTTGGAATCGACATTCATACACAAAATTTAAATAGATAAACATGTCCATTAACTCGGACTTTCAACGTTGGATGTGCATAACTAGACTCAAACTTATATAAAGTTAAATAAATAAACACACGTCGTGTATGACATAGGATGTAAAAAGATTTTGAAATTAAATCTAGTAATACAATTATAGATTTTTAATGAAATAATCTTTAATTTGTTATGATAAAATTAATTAATTCACTTAGCGATTTGATACTGCAATTAAAAAGTTTAATCATTAATTCCAATAACATTACTATGCCTCTTACAGGTGGGAAAAAAAAACCTGAACGCCTAAATTCCCCGAAGGCCGGCGAACTCTTTCCCGTCTCGCCTTCGATCAACTTCCGTTGCCGTAAACTTAATAGCTACCGGAATCCTAGAATACTCCGGCCGGAATTCGCTATAATCCACCGACATGGTCGAGGTTGAGGCTTCTCCACCTGATCTCAACGATAAAGTTTCTCCTCCTCACTACACAATGACAATGGTTCAATTCTTAATCCCCTTCGACTTTGCTATGTGCCTTATTTTTGTTGTTTTTTACGAAAAATTTTGTTTTCGTTGTTTTTGCCCAAGTGCAGCATCCATTTATTATTCATCAAAACTTTCATGATCATTTGGTTCTCTTTCAGTTTCTCGACGAAAAGAGATAGAATCAGGCCATCCATTTAGCAGCACCTTAGGATGGCATAGCCTCGTTTATTCGTCTTATTGATTATTATTTATATAAATATATATATATTTATTAATTAATATTATAATTATAATGTTAGACAAATTAATATCTTCTGTGTGTGTGTTTCTTTGTGTGTTTTTGTGTGAATTAGCTGTTCAGTTTTAGCATGCAGTAGCAACATCAAAAGGGAATACTTTGTCTTGAGAACTAGATTGAGATGCATGATGCATAATGTCCAATATCCGCTAATATAACTTCAATGTAATAGAATTAGAGAAGAAGTTATTGTTCATTGAAGCAGGAAATATCCCTTCATCGCAATTTATGTGGTGTCATTTCTTTTTTAGTTCTGAAAACGAATGTGACGCTTCTATAATTAGATATGGCTTAACTTTAAACCTTTTGTTTTACCTTTAAAGTGATTGTAGCCACACAAATGTTCAACGCTGGTTTTAGACTACAAATTTCAGAAGTCTTCATTTATTTCTTTAAGCATTGTGTTACATAAATTGGGACGGAAGGTGTAGGCAACTTCTAAACTGTTTGGACAAAGAAAGACAGTTGCATGAAAATGTTACTGGACCAACTGATACTTTTAGAAGTGGGGTGTTGGGAGGATAAGATGCATGCAGTCTTGCCCCTTAACTTTATGGGGTAGAGAGGTTGTTTCTGATTGAGCCTCGGAAACCTCCTTTATCCGGGCTTGGGACCGGCTATGTGAGCTTGCTCACATAGGTGGAGTTGTAGATATTTATATTACATTTAAAAGATGATGTAGGTAAGTGGAACAATCTAATCTGGGTACTGTATATGTAGCCATTTGTGCCTGAAAGTATGATAGTCCAGGTTTTCTGTTCTGGAGTTATTGACTTGTCAAAGTACTAGTGGGCTTATGAAAAGACTGAGGATATCTACCATGTAAAAATGATAACTTTGCCTTTAAAGAAAAGGACACTATATATCAAAAGAGAAGTTATCAGCTCTGCTTGGCCGTTTTGTATTGGAATATCAGCATATTTCACTCCATTACATGATCTAGTAGCATGTCAATGCACTGTTTTAGGAATTTGGCAGTATGAAGAAACTGACATTGAGGAGTAGCCGAATCTTCACGAAATTAGCAGCATGAAGAAGCGTAACATTTTGGAGTTGCTCAATCTGTATGAATAATACTTCAGCTGGCCTGAAGACATGTTTTCAGCTGATGCTGTATTTGGGAGCATCATAGAATATAATGGTCACATTTTCTAAATGTGGTGACTTTGTTCATTTGCTGTACAATCAAAAGAGTTCATTTGACTCATTTGTAACATTGTTGGCCTTGTGGAGTTCTAGCATACATGTTTTGGTGTTCCTTTTTTTTTTTAAAAAAATAAAAAGGTGGATGGGTATTATAGCTAACTGAATTTCTCCATTTAATCTTAAGGTGCCTTGTGAAGGAGAATATGCAATGGGAAAGAGGAAGGATCAAGGTTTTTGTGAACCTGAAGGGAGTAGAAAAAATAAGAAAAAGCAAGTAGCCACCCCTTGTCCTGCTTGCTCCTGGGTTCACTTCAGGCAACATGTTTATTTGAGTAAATACCTTATCTTTGTAACTTATCTAATTCCACTGTTTTTGGACTACCATTACTGCTAACACTGAGAATATTGTTTTCAGTCGTGACTTTATTAAAGAGTATAGTTCTACACATCCTGAATCTTCAGGCCTGAAAGCCGTAAGAATCTATTTGTATGTAGAGATGCATTAGCATACACCTGTTTGTTAAACAGAAGTATGTTAATAAGAGCACATGACTTTTCATGCCACAAAGGCAGCATCAGATGCATGGAAACTAATGGGTCCTGATGAGAAGGCTAAGTACACTACTCGTGCCCGTTAAGTGTGGGATAAGTACTTGAGCTCAGCACCCCAAAGGTTTTATTTATTTGATGATGGAACTGCTAATTCTAAGAACTTTCAATATCTTTGACTTCTTTTTTTCAACTCTATGATGGATTACTTATGCAGACCAAACTAGTCACAAGGTGTTCCTCTGGCCATCTACTAAATTACAACGGCTCACACCCGACCAGAAGGAAGCTTAAAGAGCATGGGCTTTGGTAGCATCCTTGGCCTCAGATGTCGGACTCTTCAAAGAAGCTAGTGTCTTTGGCTATTGGAGAGGTTCAATACTGTAAGACGCAGCTTGGAAATCTGTGGTGAGAGGATACCCTCAACTCCAAGGGATGTGGAACTTGTAATTGGCTTGCCTGCCAGTGGGAAAGATGTGGTGAACTCAGGGTCTGATGAATTGATTTTGCAGTTACGTAAAAGATACAATGCCACTAAACGTGGGATTTCTGTCCGTCTTCTGGAGGAACGACTTGCAGCGCCAGAAGCTGGGGAGGATTTTCAAAGGTCATTCGTGCTTTATGTAATGGGCACTCTTTTGTGCCCAACTGCAAGGCTTGACTTAAGCCCTTCTTTCCTCCATTTTTGACAAATATGGATGTACTCCATCAGTATAATTGGGGCAAGTTCTTGCTTGACCGGCTAGTGCTGGAGATATCTCATTTTCGTCAAGGGAAGCAGCGTGTAGTTGGGGGCTGTCTTTTGTTTCTCCAGGTGACTCTGAATGATGTGAAATAGCCATCTCTGTTTTATTTAATTAGTGCTTAATTTAATTTTTCATTGTTTTGCAGCTCTTTTACTATGAAAGCGTTGCTGTTGGAGCAGCATATGAATCAGCCCCTGTAACCTTTCCTTGCCTATTCTCATGGGGTCATGGGGTGAGGAGGAGATATGTGAGAGAGAAAAGAAAGAGAAGGAACTTGGTGGTTATGGCTCGGGGGAGGTACATTCCAACTGTCTGTTTTATTAAACCAACATGTTCTCATATTATTCTAGTTTTATTCTCTCATGCAGGTAGTCTGCATGGAGAGAGGACTTGGGATGGGGTCATTGGACTACAAGCCCAAACTGATAGTATGCGCTGAGAGCAGTGGAACCAATGCAAGAGCTTTCTCATGCACAGGTATAGGAGAGGTGTGGTTTAGCAATTTGTTGTTCTCATAAGTAACCCTTTAGTTTTACAGTCATAACTCATAAGTATCAATTAAGCCTGGCAAGTATTCGGTCGTCCTAATATATTCACCTATACGGGCGTTTAGTTTTGACCAAGTAAAATGCTTAAATTTGTTTGAATCTATAGTAGTCTGTTGTCAGCTGCCTATGTTTGGCAGCTGTATTTCTTATTGACTGTTGGCCTAGGCACTTACCAGTTTATTGATGGAAATAAAAGCTAAATACTCCATCTTATCTTCTTAATAAATCAAACTAAGAACCCTGCAGAAAATCTATGTCAGAAGAAAAGTAAGTATGTGGAGAATAAGATCAACATAGAGATGATAGATGATTATCAAAAGTTTGCGCGGTGTATGCTTACCTCGGCATTTCCTACAAATTACATTTGTTTTTTCCTTTATTCCTTTTTTGAGGTAGTTGGATGAGGGGTAGGGGGAGGAGCTATGTTGACTCTCCAAATATGCTTTTGCACCCGTGTGGTAAGTCTTGCTACGACTCGTATAGGTGGACTCGTAGCAGGAAACAGAGAGCCAAAACTTTGGACCAAAAAATTGAAGGCCTAGACTACGAGAGGAGCATACGAGTCGTAGTCCAAGCAACGACTCGTAGCAGTGGGTCGTACCGGTGGGTCGTACCAGTTGAGTCCAAAATGCCAAGAACCTGATATGAGATCCCGATTACGACTCGTAGGTCACCCTACAAGTCTTACCTGCGAGACGAACCTGATGCCAGCTGTCTTTTTTGTGTAATTTTTAGGGTAAATTTGTAAACGCTATAAATACTTTAAGTTAGGGTTTTATTTCAGTGATGGCAAATTCCAAATATTGAACTTCACCTTTGAATATTCTCTCAAGAATATTTTAGGGTTTTAGGATAGATTTTTATTTTCTCTTGGAAAACCCACTTTTGGGGAGTGCAAATCTCGTCTTCTCAATATATCAAGCTTGTGGTTTGCAACTTGTGGTGCTTTTCAACTTCATTGCTTTGGGTAAAACTCTCAACTATGTCTTGTTTTTGCATTTTTATTGATTTTGCCTTGGCCATGAGTAGCTAAGCACCCATAACTTGGGGGTTGTGCGAACCATGGGTAGTTGACTTGAGATGACCTAGATTTATTGCATTTCTATGATTGGGGTTTTGCATGTATTGTCTACTTCTCTTCAGTATGATTGTTGTTTGGTGGTGACCAACACCAAACCCCGCTTACTATCATGATCCCGACCAAGGTAGAGACGAATAGGAAAAGGGAAGTAGATGACAGAATTCGATTGATGTGTTCTCGTCTAATTAACCAAACTTAACCAAGGGGAGGTTGACTGAGACGATAGGTAACGGTTAGTTGGCACACCATGGTTGCCGACCAAGCGCCATGGTGAAATTCGACCTTCACCTTCACCTTCACAAGAAGTTGGAAGAACCTAAGTTATCGTCCTACATGCGAATTTCCAGTTGTCGTTATGTTTTCTAGGGTAATTGAGTCAATGAACCATGGGGAACACAATTCTCAAGTTGTCCCTAAATTTGAGTATTTTCTCGCTTCGTAGTAATAGTGTTTATTTTTGTTTTTGTTTTTGAATCACAAACTCCCCCTCCCCCCTTTAGAGATTTTAGTTATAGATACTTGAAATGATTGATAGTGAATTCTTGTAGTCAAACCCTGTATTCCCTGTGGATTTGACCTTAACCTTTGGTTAGGTTAATTGCTGACAGTGACCACTTTCTTATTGGAGCGTGAACATCATCAGCATATACCATGGAACCTCCTCTTGAATAGATCGTATCAGCTCATCCATCACTAAGGCAAACAAAAAAAAGGCTCAACACAGGTCTTTGATGAAGTCCCATCTCAACAGGAAAATACTCTGAGTCTCCTCCACCGTTCTTACCCGAGTTTTGGCTCCATTGTACATGTCTTTTGTCACTCTAATATACGCCATTGGAACACTTTTGACCTGTAGACACCTCCATAGGACATCCCTTGGAACCTTGTCATAAGCATTCTCGAGATCAATGAACGTCATATGAAGGTCGTCCTTCTTTCTCTATATTTCTCCACTAATCTCCGAACAAGATAAATCGCTACAATAGTCGACCGCTCCGACATGAATCCAAACTGATTTTCTGGAATAGACACTCCTTTTCTCACCCTCATCTCCACCACTCTCTCCCATACCTTCATAGTGTGGTTTAACAACTTGATACCCATGTAATTGTTACAGTTTTGAATATCACCCTTGTTCTTATACAATGGAACCATTGTACTCCTCCATTCATCGTGCATCTTGACAGTCTTCATAATAGCATTGAATAGTCTAGTCAACCACTCTATGCCATCCTTGTCCATGTTCTTCCGAAAATCTACTGGAATCTCATCGGGTCCGATCTCCCTCCTCTCTTCATCCTACTAATAGCACGTCTAACCTCCTCAACTCTGAATCGCCTGGGGTAAATGATGAACAAAACATCACAAACCAAAAATAGCTATTTGTCTTTTGTAGTTATTAGGTAAGTTGGAACGAGAATATTAGATTTCTCATTATTTTTAGGAAAAATAAAACTTATAACCGAAAAGGAAAATCATTTACAAGCAGCTACCTCCTTACTTTCATACCCTTGTTTTTAATTTTTCTACGCTTTTGACTTCATGGTGTCTAAAGTACGAGACATGACCACACTTTAATTTACATAGTCTACAAAGCCTCTAGTCCAGAGAAAATATC
>JAPFFP010047493.1:0-10334 GCA_026153255.1 Solanum medicagineum | reverse complement strand
ACCATTCAATTCCTTTCAAGACTCGATTTCTTCGTAACCGCTAAATCAAGCGTTTTCTCGACCAACCAACGCCTCCATGCTACTTAGGGGATTCAATATACCAAGGTTGAAGCGTCAAATAATCAAAAACGTGAAAAATAAATTTTTTTTGATTCACTGTAGCAAACCCGAGAGCCTTGGCTTTGCTCTTGGTTTTCTCTAGAATTTGTTGTTTTGTTTTTTTTTCTAAGTATGGGAAAACATTCTTGTACAAGATGCATATGCATGTGTATATATATAATCTACCAAACATTTGGACCAATTAAAAGCTACCTTATATATGGATGACCCCACAACAATTTATTCTTAAGGACCAAACTTAGGGAAAATTTTACGTTTGGTCCCAAACTTTATTAAACCGAACCAATTGAGGACTTTTGGGGTCTAAGTTAAGTTACAGGGTCTAACACTTAAGACTTGAAATCATATAGGGGACTTGAATTATTACCTTCGGCTTGAGTAGGGTGGAAGAGATATGGGTATCTGTTTTTCATGTCCGCCTCGACTTCCCATGTGGCACTTTCAACTGGACCATAATACAACTCTATATAAATATATAGAACCCAAAATAATATACAAGGCAAGGCTTGAGTCACAAAAGATAGTCGTTGATAAAAAAGGAGAATAAAAGGATCCAAGGACATTCACTGCTAACCTGTAGTCTCTGAAAATGCTACTGCCCGTTGGAACCAGCGCTGTTGGCTCGTCTAGGGACTTGCATCACGAAACAAATGCAGAAAGTAGGGTGGAGTACCTGGCATATTACCTAGTAGGCATTATAGGATGACTGAGTGAGATTAGTAAATAAGGAATGGATAAGATAGAATGGAACTACACAAGTGTCTAATCACAAGAACCAAGTAGGCTTGCAGACAACTACTGAGGTAGCCTAAGCTAGGCGAGGGTATAGTGATGCATGTGCATGTAAGGTGCTACTGTCTATGCTTGTACGCCAACTAGGCCCCAATAAGTCCAGAAGGTACAACCATCCACAATGAATGGTGAATAGGCGTAAGACTTAGGGTGCCAAGTCCAAACTTGAGCTCATAAGCCAATCATATACAAGTAACCATAACTCTGATAGCACCAACTAACTTAAATCCCACAAGAATGATATAGAGTAGAACCGAGCAATACTGAATAGAATAATGCAGGACAGGTAGGTATGTAGGTGTAAGATACTATCTAAACTAACACTATATGCCTGTCAGGCCTCCATAAGCCTAATAGGTACACCCGCGCACCAGAGAGAAGAACATATGTAACCTAATCCTACATGCAGGATCACAATTCTACTAGAATCATGTCATCTCGGAGAATCCCATGGACTAGACTACAACTTAGACAATGCCCTAGACTTTAACTTAGAAAATACCCTAGACTTTAACTAAGACAATATCCTTGACTTTATCATAAGTCGTGGCCTGGACCGCAACATAGGCAAGTCCTAGAACCCAACATAGGCAACTACTGGACTTCTACTCAGGCTATGCTCTAGACTTCAACATAGCGCATACTCTGTAATTTAATGTAGGCTATGCTATGGACTTTAACACATGCTATAGACCCAACACGGGCTTGCATTGGTGGTGCATAGGATGTAATCAAGGCGTTACTCTAGTAGACCCTAGTCTACTAATCCGGTTTACAGGGATCCACAACTCTCAAGTCACACCGTAAGCATATACAGTAATCCATCAATCCTGAACAGCGTAGGTCTAGGACATCACTAGCCTAAGCGTAAACTATGGCCCAACAACAATAGATAATTACGAGTATAGTGACTAGTCAAAGTACCACCCAGTATAGTAGATAAAAGGTATAACAATCATCAATAGTTTCAATAGTCAATAGATGCTATGCCAATCGAGATAATCATGAATATAACAGAAAATCAGTATACCAACCACAAATACGCTCAACATATTCCTATACATGTGTATATATGTATATTACACTCGCAACCACAACCCTTAATAATTCAATCCTAGGTGAGATACAAAAAACGAGGAAGACAGTATAATATAATCCAACTACTCATTGACCCCAAAATTAGATAAGTAGAATTTACTGGACACATGACATGTCCAACAAGTTTTCCATACCATGTTCATGTTATCCACACAAGATTTACATGTTATAACTCAATCTAGAAAGAGCGAGACCGTATCCTCCATTAACACTGATCACTGTGCTCCGAATCATTCCGCAAGTGCTTTTGATGTCGCCCTAGTTACACCTCCTTTTTGAGAATAAAACAGTCGTTATCAAGAAATAGACCTAACCAAGGTTAGGGTCGAAACCAAGAGAATACGTAGACTCAAGAGAATTCAATTACCATAATTTGAGTGATTAACCAACTTACTTCCCCCAAAGGGGGTGTGTTTGAAATAATCAATGGAAAAATAAACCTAACACATGCGTGAAATCAAAATGGAGAGAAACTAGGGTATTGTGTTCCCCATGATTCCCTAACTTAGGATCATTGGATAACCTAATTCTTTTATAGAGTGTAGTAAGCAGGATGGTAAGTTAAGTTAACCAAACCATTTGGTCCAGGTGAGAGCTGAATTTCACTATGCGACTTGGTCCATCTCCATAGTGTGCATTACTAACACTTACCTATTAGTCCCAGTACAACCTCCCCTTGGCACAGTTCTGTTGATTAGACGAGAAAATATCAATCAAATACTGTTAATTAATCTCTTTTCCTATTCTTTACTACCTTGGTCCAATCAGTAACACTATGCGGGTTCTAATGTTGGCCACCACTAGAAAACATGCAAAATGAAGAGAACTAATTAATACATGCATGTACACTTTTCAAGAATTATGAAGTATTCGGTTTTACCTTGTTGGTTCATCATGGTTCCCACAACCCTAGTTGTGGATTTAGCTACTTACGATTTGTGTAGATGCAAGACTTATGAATTAGAATAATATAATAGAGCACTTACACAATTGAATTAAGAACCAGCCAATGCAATTTCAAATAGAATCACAAGATTAAAGATGAAATCAAAGTATAAGTGTTCTCAAAACACTCCAATGTTATCTCATTATTTTTCCTCTCTAATTCAAAGGTTCTCTGTGTACTATGCCTAAATTTTTGAAAAATAACCTAAAAAACCTATTTATAATATTTAAAATATAAGTCTTAAACATAATAGGATAGTTGGATCGACACGTCTCATCAAATAGTTTACGGGTCGTATTGCATTCCACGGCCCGTAATTGGGGTCTCTTACAGTGTTGTTGGAAAACTGGACCTCAAGTCTATGATACCCCCTCGACGACCCATAAAGTGCTTTACAACCTATAGGAGATTTCGTCTGATGAATCTTCAAAAAGTCCCAATCTCTGATCCTCAAGTAATCATACTCAAGAAGTATATCTCACTTTGAGGATAAAATAACCATTGTCAAATATAAAACCTAACCATATGTTAGGGTCGAATCCTAAGGGATACGAGGGTTTTTCTACCTTGACTCACCAACAATCATTTCAAGCATTAAATAACTCTATTCTCGAGAACGAGGCGGGGGGGGGGGGGGGCTTTGCAATGTTTAGTAATAACTAAAACTACACTAATAAAGTGAAGATACTATCAAAATGGAGACCAACTTGGGAAATTGTGTTCCCCATGATTCACTAACTTAAACACCCCAGATAACACAATCTAAATTAGGACATTGCATGCAGGACAGTAGCTTTAGTTCTTCCAACCCTTGGGTAAAGGTGAAGGTTAAATTTCACTATGGCGCCTGGCCGGCTACCATATTATGCCAACTAACCGTTACCTATTGTCCCAATCAACCTCTCCTTGGTCAGGTTTGGTTGATTAGACGAGAACACATCAATTGAATGTTGTCATCCATTTTCTTTTCATATTCATCACTACCTTGATCGGGATCATGACACTAGGCAGGGTTTAATGTTGTCCACTATTAAACAACAAACAAAAAGAAGGAAAATGGATAATACATGCAAATACCCAATTCAAGAAAGACAAATAATCTAAGTTTTTCAAGTTAGCTTCTCTGGTTCCCAGAACTCCAAGTTGTGGGGGTTTAGCTACTCATTACTTGGGAAAGAAAATAAACAATAAATGAAACAAAACATAGTTGAGAAATTACCCGAGAAGAATGAAGAACAATAAAACCACCTTTGAATTTTGATTCCAACTTGAATGATAAAATTAATCTACAAGTGATTCCAATCTCCAAATTTGAGCTCAATGTAAAACCCTAATTTTCTACTGTAAAACCCTCTCTAAAATCTCAGTGTTGTGACTTGAAGAATGAAAAATCTATCTAAAACTCTCCAAAAAACGGATTCTAAAACCCTAACATATACTATTTATACAATTTACAAAAAGGTCATTAAAATAATTTGAAAATCTGGTCAGCAGCTGCTACGGCTCGTAGCTACGGCTCGTAGCTACAACTCATAGGGTGACCTACGAGCTATAATTGGGCTTTTGTGGGTAGCAGTCGGCATTTTGGACTTCACCGCTACGATCCACCTCTACGAGTCGTAGTCTGGTATATGACTCGTAGTGCTTTCTTATAGTCTACCCTTGTATTTTTGTTCCAATTTTAATCAATACTATTAATTGCTATGAGCCCCCTTCTACGAGTTCGCAGTGAGAGCTACGACTCGTACCTTGATCTCGTATAGCTGAATTTTACTTCTTAGATTTTGGTTTTGTAAATTGTTAATTACTACGATCATCCCCTACGACTCGTAGCTTGGGCTACGACTCATAGTTGGTCTCGTAGATCTTCAAAATCAACAAAATCTGCAACTTTTCCCAAAATTAGGCCAACCTGTATTTTTTGCAAAAATAAACACAAACATATAAAAATCTTAAAAGTTCGCATTGAGAACATACAAATTCCTATGTTTCAGGTACAAAATGTGCTGTATTTTGACAACACATCAACATCCTCAACTTAGAATTGTTGCTTTTCCTCAAGCGACGACTCAATCTAGATAGACAATAAAGCAATACATATCAATTTACTCAATGGCATATACCATACTCAATTTCAAGTTAGGTACCCATAATAGCCTTTTCAAAACATGATCTTGCAGCTAATCAGCAAACCACATCACATTGATGCATTTGACAACCCAAATATTACAAGTTATGGAGTATTCACTGAACAAGTCAAATGCTAACCATGCAATGCAAATGCTCCCACAGACTAGAAGTCCCTTTTTAAACACTCGGTATGATTTCAAAAGATACTCATAGGACTGTACAAGCATACTCTCTCTCACAAATGAGATTCATGCATGGTACCCAATACCATAGGACTTCCCATATACTCACACCCGGACTGATAATTGATTTGATTAGGATCATTTAGGACTTTATAGGCTTGTAACGTAGGCTCATGGGGCTTTGATGTGGCATTTTGGATAATTAGTGACTAAGGGACAATCTTGAACTACGCTTTTCAACACTTTCACCTTAACAACTCACCCATTCTCAACTTATCCTCTCTTATTCCTTATTTTCAAGCTTTCTGGGTATTTTCTCTTCATTTTTCAGCTTCTGCCTTATTTTCAAACTTGTTTTGCTTTTTTCACTCATTCTAAGGCATCTTTTTCTCTTTTGCTCTTACACAGTACATGACTATCTAATCTTTATTTTATTCCCAACTCACTACCCCATTTTGGCTATTATACCATAACATAGGCCACCCTCAACTTAGGCTTTTAGCTTGAGGTGAAGTACACAATATCCAATCACAAACTAGGGCTACTTTTGTTAGCCACCCTCAACTTAGGCTTTATGCCTCAATTAAGGTTTACAATGTTCAAGGATAGACTAGGGCCAATACCAAGGTATTTCACTAGATAAGGTTAGGCTAACTAGGTAGTAAGAAAGAAAAGGGGATATGTAAAGCTCAAATATTTGGAACAACGGATAAACTCTTTCATTTGGTTGGTCATTTTGGGCAAAATTGGACTAAATAAAAGAACATGGGCCTAAGATCCCTTCCTAATCCATAAAATCTCTAGTCCAACTCAAAGTAACTGGGTAAGTTCCACAACAAAATTAGTTAACACGCACATGACATTCCATACATAGACAACAAAGACCCACAGATCATGCTTCAAGCATCAACTTGCCTTCACTTAGTCAGAATAATCATTGCGAAACCATTCAAACAAGCATGATCACAAAATAACTACCAATCAACAAAAATTTTCAAGGGTTCCAATTTTTCAAAAATATTTTTATAAACCATCAAAAAAATGTACACACACCGAGTTTAATCACCATAAACCACAAAAATTATCTACAATATCTAAAACGTGCCGGTTCAACATAAATATAAAAAGCCACGAGGCAAAACAACACATGCATAGAAATCCTCGGGATATCAAAAACTGGGATAGTTATGGACTAAAGACTACTCAGACTTCACTGTCCAGAACTACTAACACCCCCTTGAAATACATGTACTTTGTCCAAAATATACAATAGCAAAAAAGAAAATAAGAATATGGGGTCAAAAATCAAACATCAAATGGTGCCTAAGCACTGGTTTCTGGCTGTGCATGAGCATCTTCCTCTTATAGAGTAGTTTGTGTTGCAACTATGCTGGATGAGCCAATGCCCTGCTCAATCAAGCTCTTGGGCTCTCCTCAGCTCGTCTTCCTCTTTCGATGTCCTCAGGGCGAACCTAGTGATATCCTCATCCAGCTCCTCATCCTCCTCAGAGGTCTTCAGCCACTTGCGCCACTCCTCTGCATCAGCTTCCTCTATAGGTCTCTTCCTTAGAGCAAGCGGTGGATCCTCCTCAAACATGTCAAATAGCGACTCATCTCCAGGTGTAGACTCAAGAACTGTGATCGGAGCCACTAACGACGTAATCAAGTCAGCCTTGAACTTCGTCAACTTGTAATGATCGGCTAAAAAATTAGCAGGCTGGTCCTCAACAAGTGTATTCTTAACACTCTCCTTGAAGGCATCAACACCGGCATCCACCGTAGCAATTCGCTTCTCAATAATTGAAGTAGTGAATGATTTGCACATATCATTCGATGCCTGAACTGTCTGCTGGACCTATGGTTTAATCTGCCGCGTGAGCTGGGCTACTGAGCTTCAGCCCGTGATAGTGTCCGAACCATAGCCTGAAAAGCAATAGAAGACATAATGTCTGTGGAAGGTGTCAATGATGTAGACGGCTCTGATACGAGTGCAGCTATAGTGGGACCTATCGCGATGTCAACTATCGTAGGTGTCATGCCACGAGAGGGTACCCTAGACGTGGCTTGCACTCGGAGACTATTGCTAGCCCCCAAGCGGACCACTCAGTCTCTTTGCCATCGTTCATTCAATTCGTCCGTGAAAGGAAATAATATAATGAATATAAATGCTATCCTATAAGTGGGCTCATACTATTAACATCAGCCTATCATAAGGAAATAGAATAGGGAAATCAACAGTCTCAATATAAAGAAAAAAGAGAGGGAAAACAACCCTCGACATCAACATCAACGTTTATGTTTATGAAGCCTCTATGCTATAGTCTGAGACGGTACCATGATAGGCCATGGCTACCAAGATCAATTATAACACTAGAAATCAAAGAAAATAAACATCCTCCGAATGCGGGGGAGGACTCACCACTATCAGGAATAAAGAGCTTTGAATCTCAACAATTGGGCTGCTGAAGTCCTTGGTCTATTGAATTTGCATCATAAAATGATGCAGTGCCAGAAGGGCGTTGGTACGTGGAATGTACTGTATGTAAATGGGCTAAAGAAAAAGGAAACAGTTTAATCATCAGCCATCGATCACTCAGCCTCACCCTAGATATAAAGAACAAGACTCTATCACCTCAATAACTATGAAGCATCGAACATTCACCTCACATCGGAGTTCTAGCATCATGAAACCTATCTTGAAGTTTATATAACCGACAACTACTACCTATGAGCCGGTAGAGATACAATGAAGAGATGCCATTAACATATCTGTCCAGTACCTTGCTGGGACAAAAGACGAGTCTGTCAATGGATCCAAAAGTCTGTCAAGTACCCTTTCGGGACAAAAAAAATCTGCTTTAATGGTCCAATCCTCTCCTATACTGGCCATGTAGTTAATGGGTTCAAATGGCATTCACCCCTGCCCATTTTGGTGCTAACGCTCTACCCAGGACTCAACATGCTCATAAATCCATCCATCCATCAAGAACTCTCATCACCCAACCTCTATGGGTAAGATTATTTATCCAGTCTAAGGGAATTATCCCATTTAACTCTATCAACAATAATTTAGCTATCTTAGTCCCTAACACACTCACCTCAGGACTCAGACTCAGTCAAGCATCACTTCCAGACATTCAATGCTCTAGACATCCCCCTAAGTTAATTATTCCAGTCTTTACAAGGAGGAATTCTAAAGGTTAAGTCGCAATCACATAATGAAATAAATATATAGTAAACTTTAAACATGATGATCATCAGTTCATGATATAAAATTATAGTTTAAAGATTTAAAATAAGAATTCAAGATAGTGTACAAGAATTCAAAAGCAACTGCTCAAGAATTTAAAGTAGTCATTCAAGAACTTCCAAGAACTCATAAATCAAGATTTCTAATCATGAATTTGTCATCCTAACTCTACATTGACACATGGAAGATCAATTCCATCCTTTTGGGTAGCCTTTACATACCTAGGCATATGACGAATCTTTTAAGAATCTTGAATCCTCCTCTAAAACCCTTCCTATTCTCTCCTTTTCTCTCTTAGACTCAGCACAAAAAAATTAATAGACTTAGGATAGTTTTTGGGTTTAAAACCAATTTGTACGAAAATATGTTTAAAAACTGACCTAGGGGTGTAAACATATATCGAATAGGATGAAATTGCCCTTCCTGAACTAAAAGAAAAAAAACTGGGTCCTCCATGCACTAGTGCGCGATGCGTACTAGTGTATTTATACACTTTTTCCTGAATTTTCAATCTCCAGCGAAGTTTTGAAAAAAACCAAAGTGTGGTTCCGCATTCTCTAAGCGTCGCAAAAGAGGAACGGAAAACTCACTGTTTTAAGCTCACTTTGGGAAAAATAATTCGTATTTTTTTGCGTTAACGCCGAGTCAAGACCATTTTCTAACTCAGTTTTTCGCACTGATCGCAAATCCAGTCTCGACTTTCCATCATACCTTGGGAAGACACGTCGTGCGGATGATAAAGTTTAGGGGCATTTTAGTAATTTTACAAGGTGTTACATCATCTCCCCCTTGGAATGATTCTTCCTTGAATGATGAGTAAAGTTCGAACAGGGACTCGCATAAACTCAGAATGTGTCTCATTGCTCACTCAAAAACACTCGAATTCTCACTATCCATCATCTATCTATCTTTGTCTTAGACTCGAGAATGGAATAACGCAAGGCATCACACAATGGGAAAGAATATTTGAAATTGGTAAGAATAAGAATATTTACCTTCGACGTCATCATCACTTGGCACGAATAGATGTGGGTATTTGAGCTTCATCGCTTCCTCAGCTTCCCAAGTAGCTTCCTCAACAAATTTATTCTTCCAGAGGACTTTAACGGAGGCTATATCTTTGTTCCTCAGCTTACAAACCTGCCGGTCAAGGATTGGTACTGGAACATCCTCATATGATAAGTTGTCCTTCACACCCGTACTCTCCACCAGAACCGCTAATGTTGGATCCCCCAAACACTTCTTTAGCATGGGCAATTGGAACACCGGGTGAACTCCATCTAGCTCGGAAGGTAAGTCTAACTCGTAACCAAGCTTCCCAATCCTCCTTGCAATCTGGTATGGCCCAATATATCGGGGACTCAGTTTCCCCTTCTTGCCAAATCTCTTGATACTCTTCATGGGTGGCACCTTTAAGTACACCCAATCATCTACCTCAAACTCCAAGTCTCTTTTTCTCACGTCCGTATATGCTTTCTGGCGACTCTGGGCTATCTTCAACCTTTCCTTGATGACTTTCACTTTCTCCATAAGCTGATGTACAAGGTCAGACCCAATCAAGTCAGCTTCACCCACCTCGAACCAGCCAATAGGGGACCTACATCTCCTCCCGTACAATGCCTCATAGGGGGTTATCTAGATGCTGGCATGGTAGCTACTATTATACGCGAACTCAATCGATGATAAGTGATCATCCCAATTTCCTTTGAAATCAATCACACACGCCCTTAACATATCCTGCAAAGTCTGAATAGTTTGCTTTACCTGCCCATCTATTTGAGGGTGAAAAGCGGTACTCAAATCACCTTCTTACCAA
>JAPFFP010047492.1:0-10334 GCA_026153255.1 Solanum medicagineum | reverse complement strand
AGGTACCCATAAGAAATACAACTTGAAATCATGCAATTTCATAAAATAGGAAGATTGGGCTCCATGGGTGAAAGGAACCCATGCTTGAAACCCACATACACATGAATCCTAATAGCACCAAGGGATAACACAAGAAATAGCAACTCTCAGACCTATCAAATCACCCTATTCAAAACGTCGGTCACAACATGGCCTTACTTAGGGTCAACTAAGTCATAGGAGTAACAATAGAAGAGAACCTATTCACGATCTCTGGTAATAGCCCACTAAACTCAAGAGGCTCCTAATACCCAAGGAAGTCAAGTTCTAGGCTAACACCTAGTAACCTTTATCTTACTAAAGTCTACCTTAATACCATTACCAGGCACCACACAACCTAGGCAGGCAATCTCTTACCACCAAAATTCCCTTCTCACCTACTTAGCACCCAACCTTTTTCCTTGAACTCGTAGTACTACCATCAAATGACTCACATGCACTACCTCATTAGGAACGAACCACATTATCATCACTAAAAACACCATAAACCTATTAGAGTATGTACTAAAGATCTTACTCATGAGACTTGTAGGCACACTCGGTGTAGTAGTCAAACCTAAGAACACTACCCCAGAATTCAAAATATCGTAAAGGACATTCAAAGCCTCATCTACCACCACCAACAATTCTATAAACAAAACAACCTAGGTTCAACACCTCTATTTCTCACAAGATGACAAATTTAACCCCTTGGAACCCAATTATACCTTAATAAAAGAAATGGACTACCTCCCTTGCTACCATTCAACAACCTCCCACTCAAAGATGAACTCATCAGGGAACCGGGAGCTATCTTTATGGGTCCTATCATCCATGAAGACGCAACATGCATGCAACCATTCCATTCCTATAATGACATCCAAATCCACCATGCCAATTCCAATAACCACAAAGTAAGACCTAATGCAATAAAAAGCCAAATCATATCTATGAACCTCCTAGAAACAATATACCCAACAAAAGGATAGAAACCAAAGATCCATACAACACCTTGAGCACACAAGAAGCCCCACTAGCAACCAAAAGAATAGAGAAGAAAAAGTGGAACTCGAATCAATCAATATCAAGACATTCAACTTACCTTCCTTTGCCTTCCTCTTTGAAGCAACATGATCAACTAGAAGAGAAAAGAAAATTCGTTAGAGGGGAAAACCCTATCTCACTTCTAAAGCACGACATAGACCATAAAGAAGGGAAATATTTCCTAAAATGTTGTATAGCCTCCTACTCATAGTTGTGGTGCACAACACAGTCATGAATACGACTCTAATAGACATGATGTATTGGACTCCAAGGAACTATCAACCTAGTGCTCTGATACCATCATTGTCACGGCCCAAACTAGGGCCTAGACGTGACCAGCGAATGGGAACTCGAAGAAACCCCAACCAAGCCTCATAGAATATCATTATACATCCTTGGTTGCGAAAAAAATTAAATAACATTTGAAGAATGAAAATAAGGGCAAGAGGGACTAAGGGAGAACTTTTTAACATAGGGTCCAGAGATAAATGAATCAACTCATAGCATAAACACATAGCTTTGTCCAACACCACCTCTACTACATAGATAATGGTGGGGCCCAAGACATATAACCGGGCTCACCCTTATAGTAATAAGTATAAAATAAAGTAAAGAGAATCTTAATACATAATGTGAGAGAATAGTCCTTGTCGCCAGAATAGAGGACTCACCAAAGGCTAACTTGAACAATTCATCCAGCCACAAGAAAAATCAATAGGAGCTTCGGTCCTTGCATGGTGATATTATATAGGCAAGGGTATGCATTTGTACGTTTGAATGTACTAAGTATATGGGATGCAATGCAACAAGAGATAAGCATCATAATCCAAAATGCATAACAATAGGCAATAGACCTAAAATACAGCAATATGACAAGTATGATCAATGCATAAGTAGAACATGCTTAAGTAACCTATACTCATATGGAATATCATATGTGTAGAAGAGACCAAGCTAGTTATTCAAAGTATAAACCCCTTGGTGGTTGTGTGGTATAAACCCCTCACATGGTTGATAGTAATCATACCTCACCAACATGGTGACGAAGTATAAACCCCTCGCATGGTTGATGTGTATAAACCCCCAACATGGTTACCCGGGTTCTTGTCCCCCTGGATCAGGTATGGTCTAATGTAACACTTTATATAGGATTTATCATAGGATCTAGTGCAACATCTCATATAGGAATTATCATATATATAAGTTTATTTCATCATTATAACATCATTCATAGCATATCGCATGCTTTGGACCTTCATCTTCTCTGAAACCATAATCGGACATTTTATCAAACACCTTGGGGGTGTGTAATGTGGGTAAAAAGACCATGCAATTTAAAGATGAAATCATACAAGAATATCCACTGTAAAAGCATCAATCAACACCTTACAACACCTCCTAGACATTCACATCAAAAGCGCTCATCAAATCCAACTTTAGATTAATGATTTGAAGCTCAAAACATGCTAAAACAACCATACTTTATGAACTAAAATCATTGTACAGTAAATTTCTCAATATATAAGAGCCACATGAAAAAAATCAACTTTAAATCATGCAATATTAGTAAAAAGGAGACTTAAGCACCATGGGTGGAAGGACCCAATGATTCAACGCCACATACCTTAGCTTTGGAGAAGTTCTTGAAGAAGACTTTAATGGAGACTTGAAGCTTGAGTGAGATCCTTGAGGAAATCCTTAAGACTGGTCTTGAGTTTGGGACTTGAATTTTGGGTGAAATATGAGTCTAAGTGTTTGAGTGGATATTGGGGAATGTTTAGGATGATATTAGGGTGAAATGAGGCAAATTGTATGTACTTTTAAGTGTAGGAACTCTTAGGCCCAAGAATAAAAAGTCTTGGACCGAAGTAAAGAAAAACAGGACCTAAATACGGACTGCTCACTGGAATTTGAATTTCTGCACATACGAGTTCTACGAAAATGAGCATAAATCCTTCATCAGAACTCGAAATGAGGTGAAACAAAGTGCGTTGGAAAACTAATTCAAAGGCATTTAATATGGTAGGTATTAGGCCACCTAGTTCTTTGTATGCTAAGAGATATACCTCTTCAAAGTTGACCCTCCTAAATAATGTTTATTGCGATTTTTGGATTTTGGTACGGTTGCTCTAAAATTCGGGTTAGACCCACTTCGTACTCAATTTGACTCTCTAAACAAGAATATGAAGTCAGATGTTACAAATAACGAGTGAATTCTTAGATATATGAAAATTATGATTTCGGGCACTTTCGAGGCACATTTTCGGGCACTTTTTGGGGTCGTTACAGGATGTTCATGTTTTATGCCTTAATAGTATTCTAATAGATCCATATAGCTTTGAAAGAATAATCACCATGCTAGGATAGAGCCTAATGAGTGGGGTCAAATGATGGGTTCTCACCATGCTAGGATAGAGCTTATAGGGTGAGGATCAAGTCTACCTTAGCAAAGTTGGCTTATCTTTTGCTTGGTATAAAAGGAACATTGAGATTTAATGTAATAGTCTGCATGTTCTTATTTTGAGTTATGGACTTATTCCCACATATCCAAGTTAGAATTATGAAAGATTTCTTATGATGCTTCTAACTATGTTTTATAAACTTGCATTGCTCATACATGTTGTGTCTTTACTCTAGTGACTATGATGATGCATATTGATATTATTTTAAGACATTTTGTGATGCATTGTACACTTACACACTTAGTACATTTGACATACTAACACACACTTCTTTTCCTACATGATATAACCATGTAGGGGTAGACAATGAGATGACTTTTGTATTTCATGGCTCGACTCAGAGTTAAGCACTTGAAGATTTCGTGGTGAGTTCACATGCTTCACGAACAAGCCTCCTTACAATGATGATATTTTCCTAATGTTGAGATTTTATGACTTCTCATTTGATGTATATCGTGAGGGTGAGCTAGTAAGTTATGTTCTAGTCCCCACAAAGAACTTATGATGTAGAGACATGATTTGGACATTGTGATTGATGTAATTTCTCCCGGGGGAACTAGGATTTCTATATGGGTAAGTTCCAATTGCTTACTCTCTTATTTTATGCTTGGTTTACCTTGTGTATGCTTGTATGTGAACACTAGGCTTGTACAGGATGCCTTTAGGTGTCATATTTGTCGTGTATGGCAAGGCCCTGGGTCTGGGTTGTGATAAAAGTTGCATTAGAGCACAAGGTTGGAGAGAATCCTAAGGAGTCCAACATGCCATATGTGGTAGAGTCTTGTTCGTGGTATGGAGCGTGCCAAGTCCATGAGCGAGAGACAATAAGATGTTAAGAAAATTATCACTTCTTTTGTGATCTATGTCATGTCTTCTAGACTCTCATTCCCTAAAGCTTGTCCTTTAGTATTCTAAGAATATGGCTCCAAGATATGTTCCATTCCCCTGGGGGAAATAATGCTAACAGGATTAAGTTCCTCTGGCTCCTCAAGGCCCTCAAATTGACTAAGTTACCAATGATGAATATAGAGCCACTATCACTATATTGGCCCAAGTTGTTGCTTCTCCCAAGACTCCAACCTTGGTTACAGAGATAATAGATTTTGTTAGAAGAAATCACCTAGAGTTCCATTGTTCCAAAGAGGATAAGGATCCACAAGAGTTTATTGATGAAGTTTGCAAGGTGGTGGAGATTATGGGGGTGTCTCCTTAGGAGAAGGCTGAATTAGCGGCCTATCAACTTAAGAGAGTTGCTCAAGTTTTGTTTACATGATGGAAATCTGAGAGAGTTGAAGACGAAATTGGTTGGGAGATGTTTAAGTCTACTTTCCTTGATTGTTTCTTGCCACTTTAACTAAGGGAAGCTCAAGTAATAGAGTTCATGAATTTGAGGCAAGGTACCATGAGAGTGACGGAATATTCCTCCAAGTGTACCAAGTTTAACGAGTATGTGCATTCCTTGGTGGATGACTCTAGGTCACGCATGAACAAATTCACCTTGGATGTGTCCAACTTGGTGAAAGCCATGATGATATTGAAGTAGATGGATACTTGCGACTCCTGACAGATGCCGAACAAGTGGAGTGTAAGATACTTCAAAAGATGAAGATGAGGCAGCCAAAGAGGGCTCGTTAAGATGGTAGATTTTCTCGTTCTATGTCTGATGGGGCTGATGAGTCCATATTTCAGACTCATTTTGGGGTAAGATTGCAAGGAAACATTTCCGTTAGTGTAATATTAATTTCCACTTCTAATGAATATGCATGTGTTATGATACAAAACTTAGTTAAAAGTGCACAAACGGACAAGACTTGATGGAATCATGGAAACTGAGCAAAAGTGCAGAAAGACGGTGAAAAACAGTGTCGACGACATTCTCACTGATCCACTAAACACTCATGGAGATCGCATATCTATGTTACCAAGGTTCTAGGTTAAGTTAGAAAGGCAATCAAATTTGATGTCGCAAACCATACTCGATGATCCGCCGAAGTGTACAAGTGATCCACTAAAGTTGTTGTGCCAAAAGCCCCAAAACACTGACAGGAAGGCAATACGATGGACATTTCAGTGCATTACATAATTGGATCAGTGAAGCAAAGGTTCATCGTCTAATGTTGCAAAAGAGAAAGCCTTATAAAGATACACAGGAAAATGGTCAAGTGCACATTTGGCACATCATCGGAGTGCTAGGTGATGGTCGTTCTTGACCGCCGAACGCCATTTTATAGCATAAACTTTTCCACATTTTCACAGAGTATATAAGCAATTTTAGAAAGGACATTGTACATCTTCCATTAATTCCATATCAAAACAATTAGCTTGTAGTGGTAGTAGATAGAACTTTCCTTTTAGAGTACAAGGGGGGTTAGGTTTTTTAAGCTTTTGGGCATCAAATTGGAGAAGATTAGTTAGTGATAATCAACTAATCTGCACTCAATCACGGTACCCATGACTTCTGCTTCTATGTATGGTATTCAATCTTTAATTTCTAGCATGTTTGGATAAAAACCCCATGTTGGATTGTGCTATTGATATGGGTCTTTGATATCTTGACATATCTATAGTTGATTTGGGTGTATTTATATCTGTTCCTATGTTTAATCCATAATTTCATAGTTGCAAACTTTGGGTTTTACTTTAGATTTCTAATTGTTACCTTCACCAAAATTATTAGAGTGTGGAATGGACATAATGGTTGGAAATCTCTTGGGGTTTCAGGTGAAGTCCACAACCATGGATTCAATGGCCAAGGTATTAGGTTCTGGTGAGACTTCATAGGCCAAGCACGTCCTTGGTGGTCTGCGTATGATTTCTTAGTTGATTCATACGAAACATCCATGTATCATAGTTGATTTGGGTTATAAGCATCCAAGCCTGTTCACTCAATATCAACTTATTTAGTTAAGTATCTAGACCCAACTGGTAGATTATTTCCCATATTTTCACATCCTTAACATATTTCTTTAATTGTTGTTTAAATTGTTATTTAGAATTCATTTAGCTCAAGTCTTATTTTTGTTATTGCAACCCCTCAGATCCTACAATTACTTGGTCTAACAAGCCACTTTTGCCTTAAGCTACAATTTCCTGTGCAATCGACCCCAACCCCTAAAGTTAGGTTATTGTGCTGATGATGACCGCCCCTTCTGTCATTGAGTAGTCGGGTTGTGAGACATCAAAAATGGCATTTTTGTTGGGGAATTGGTGTGTTCATATTGTACGTCTATTCTTGAGCTTGGTTCTTCTTGTTAGAATTGTTTTTATAGTTTTCTTGTTGTTTTTGCTGTTGAAAAGTAGCTACTAGAATGGCTGATGACTGTAGTATAAAGTGGGAAATCATGGGAGACATAAACGACCTCCGAGACATCAAATAGGACCAAGTGAGTAGTGCCGGAGCAATTTTATTACCGTTGATACCTGCAAATGACATGTTTAAAATTACTGATACAACACTAAAGTTGCTTCGGCCCAGGGGATTATTTTGTGAACAAGCATGTGAAGACCCCTATGAACACCTCTGGAATTTCATTGATGCGTGTTCACCATTCAAGTATTGGGGTGTCACAAAAGAGGCTATTAGGCTATGAATTTTCCCTTTTTCCATAATGGGAGAAGTTGTAAAGTGGTTGGCTGAGCTTCCCCATGGATAAATTCCATAATGGGGAGAATCAAAAAACGAGTTCCTCGTGTGATTTTTCCTACCTTCAAGGATGATCAAGCTGAGGAGAAATATAGAAACCTTTTGTTGATAGGCCAGGACATAAGGCTTGGCAGCATTTTTGAAAGCTTTTTCTTCAGTGTCCAACCCAGAGGATCACTGGTCATTTGTTGTTGCAATGTTTCTATGTTAGCCTAAGTGTCATCAAAAAAAGCATGGCGGATCGGCTAGTTTGAGATAGGCTTATGAAGAAAAGATTCACATCAACTGCAGAATTACTAGAAGTGATTAAAATAAGAAAGGCATGGTATACCCATGAGGAATACACTTCAATTGCAAAGTGTTGAATGTCTAAGGAATAGCTTATTAAGGAGAAAGAGCGAAATGAGTTCATGTCAAAAATGGTGAAAAAGCTAGATTTTATAACAAAATAAGTAAACCAAGTGTAGCAGCCTAATGTTGTTCGACAAATGTTTTGTCCCACGAGCATGAGCCAAGTGAGAATGATTGAGAGAAAGAAGTGTATTATGTTGGGAATCAAGTATTATCGCCTGACCTTTCAGCATCTACTCGAGACTCAAGGTCGAAACTTTGGTATTGGATAGAGTGATTGTCGAGGAATGAGAAAAATTGTGCAATCAAGAAGTATTTAAGTCGTTGCAGCAACAGGAAAATCCGAAGAACTCACACGTCAATGAGATGCTTGTTCTTATTTTGAATAAAGTGGAAACTTAAAACAAAGTGCTAAGTTAAATGAAAATGGGACTCTCTCAGTTGAGTTATACTATATTGTCTTATGCAGCTTCGATTAGAGGTTTGGAGGATCTTTTAGCTATTCTCTCAGCACAAGTGCACAACTCATCAAGAGGCAATGGTCAACTATGCAGGGATATCACCTCCGGAGCTAGCATTCCTTGTGAAATTGAAAAGGGATCTGAAACTCCTTTATGTGGGGCAATTGAGGATTATGGACAAGGAAATAAAGGAGCTGAAGCAGAAATAAATGAAAGGGGAACCATTCCTAAGGAGTTGCAGTTGGAGGTTTTAAGGTTCACGCAACATCAGGAATTCTGTAACTTTTGCACACTTAGCCCAAAAATCAGGCCAACCGTGTAATCCTACAAAACAAACATAAGAACACATCAAATCTACTAACATCGCTTTGGAAACACATAAAATTCAAATTTTTAAGCATCATAAGTGTTGTATTTTGATATAATATCAACACCCTCAATGTGAAATTGTTGTTTTTCCTCAAGCAACAGACTAAATCTACATAAGTAATATAGTAGCAGATAAAACCTCAACCGAATGGCATACATCATATCAAATCTTAAGCACAGATACCCATACAACTTTAAAAGCACATCAAATAGCTCTCAAGCAAACCAATACAGATCAACATATGTGATAATGCAACTATGACAAGCAAGATAACACTAAGGGAGTTAGTCTAATATCAATAATGCAATGCAAGTACCCTTATAGAAAGAATTCTCATATCCCTCTTATAATGACATTTACAAATTCATGCTTGGGACTATGCTAAATAACTCACTCTCACAGGAGACATTCAAATATCATGTTCATTACCATAGGCTTGCTCTTATACTCATCACTATTACCTTCGACTAGTTGGACTTGGATCACTTTTGGACTTTATTGGATTATAATATAGGCTCAGAGGGATTTGGTGTGATATTTAGGGAACATACAGACTAAAGAACCTCCTTGACACTGTATTTTTCTACACTTTTGCCCTATCAATACTATCATTTTTCACCTTATTCTCCCTTTCTCCAATTTCAAGCTTTTTTGGGTGCCTTATTTTCATTTTTTAGCTTTTCGCCTTTTATTTTCACATCATTTTTCTTTTTAGCTTATTCATTAGGCATCAACTAATTTTTCTTGCACCCAAGACACCATTTTTATCCCTTTCTCCATGTAACACTAGCTTCCCCCTCATTTTGTATTTACCCTTACTCCAACCACCCTCAACTTAGGCTTTTGGCTTGAGTCGACGTGCACAATATCCAACCTATGGACCAGGGCCACTTTTGGTAGCCACCAACATCTTAAGCGTTTTACCTCAGTCAAGATGCACATGTCCAAGGAAGGACTAGGGTCAAATCAGGAATTTACATGTAATAAGGCTACACAACTAAGGTTTTTTACAAAAAAAAAATGCACATATAAGGCTCAAACATTGGGATCAAGGGATACTTTACACATTTGATTGGTTATTTAGGCTAAGTAGACTAATATGAACAATGACATAATATCTTTTTCTAACTGACAAACCTATAGTCTAAGTTACAGTAACAGGGAAAGCTCTAAATATAAACACAACATATGAATTTAGCAAAGAAAGCTCACACACGCATGGCACTTCTTACACTATTAATAAAGACTCTCATATCATGCTTCTCATCAAAATTTGTCTTCATTTATCAGAACAAGCACTGTTAAACAATCAGACATGCAAGATTGCTATTAAGACTAACTACCAAATATTTGGTAGGTATCATTTTCAACAAGAAACAAACATAAAATATACATATGACATAGATATCAGTGCCACATGTTATTAATACTACCTTTATATCCTTAACATGTCGGTTCATTAATAATTAAATATCCTTGGGAAAAATGAACACAAGCAAGAAAACCCTAGATTCAAAATTTTGAATAGTTATAGGCCAAGGTTATTCAAACTTCACTGAGGCATAAAACTACCTACACCCCATCAAAAAAGACTTGCATTATCCTCAATGCATAAAATAGAATCATAAAGCACAAGGGTAAGAAAGAAATATACTTAGGATCCTAAGTGCCAGTATCTATCTAAGCCTGGCAACCCTAAACATGCCTGCTGGCCTCTTTAGTAGTAGAAGCATGTCTAAAGGGGACAGTAACCCTCACCCTCTCACACTCATAAGCCTGCATCAACTCCTTATCCTACCTCAAGTGTATCCTGGCAAGCTCTAAGCCTTACTCCTCTATCACCCTCGCCTGCTATCTCACTATATTTGGATTATCTGTGTGGGGCCTCTTCATGAGGAATGTCTATGATGGATGCTCAAGAGTAAATTAATCAACTATTTATACTGAAGGCTTAGTCAATGGATGGTAATATCATGTAGGCATAG
>JAPFFP010047491.1:0-10336 GCA_026153255.1 Solanum medicagineum | reverse complement strand
GAGATTGTACGGTTACTTTTCAGGGTTTAGATACCTGGGTTGATTTGATATTACTTGATATGATAAATTTTGATCTTATTTTGGGTATGGATTGGTTGGTACCATATCATGCTATGTTAGATTATTTCGCCAAGATTGTCATCTTGGCGATACCGAGGATGTCTCCCATGATTTGGCAAGGGTCTATGAGTCAGGTGCCAATAGGTATTATATAGTAGATTTAAGCTCAATGGTTAATATTTTCAGGCTATTTAGCTTATTTAGCCTTTGTGAATGACGTGATAGCTAAAACTTCTACTGTGGAGTTCGCGCCAATTGTATGTGAGTTTCCTGATGTATTTTCGACAGATTTTCCTGGGTTGCCACCTGAGTAAGCCCATATCTATCCCTTTGTATTGGATGGCTCCTGCAGAACTTAGTAAACAGCTTTAGAGTTTTCTAGATCAGGGGTTTATACGGTTGAGTGTTTCTCCTTGGGGAGCTCCTGTCTTGTTTATGACAAAGAAAGATGGGACTCTCCGGACGTGTATTGACTATCAACAGTTGAATAAGGTGATGGTAAAAATCCATTATACTCTGCCACATATTGAAGATTTGTTTGATCAGTTGCAGGACGCGAAGGTATTCTCTAAGGTTGACTTACAATTAGGGTATCAACAGCTGAGGATCTGAGCAGAGGATGTTCAGAAGACTGTCTTGCAGACCCGTAATGGGCATTATGAGTTCTTAGTAATGCCTTTTGGGCTGACTAATGACTCTATAGCATTTATGGACTTGATGACTTTCCTATTGTGGCCGTATTTGGACTTCTTCATGGTGGTTTTTATTGGTTATATTCTGGTTTATTCACCGAGTCAAGAGTGGTATACCCCGCACCTCTGTATTGTGCTACAGACACTCAGGGATCACAAGTTGTATGCTAAATTCTCTAACTGTAAGTTCTGGCTTGAGTCTGTGACTTTCTTAGGTCATGTCTGGCGAGGGTATCAGTGTGGATCCAGCTAAGGTCAAGGCGATTCATGTTTGGCCCAGGCCTACTTCAATAGAAGAGATTTGGAGTTCTATCGGGATGGCTGGGTATTACAGACATTTTGTTGAGGGCTTCTCCACCATTGTCACTCCTTTAACTTAATTGACTCCTGAGTGTGTGCCACATGTATGGTTCAATTAGTGTGAGGCCAGTTTTTTTAGGCGAAGGAGTTTCTGACTACTGCTCCTATTCTGATCCTCTCTGTTGAGGGAGGGAGCTTTGTGGTATATTGTGATGCCTCCCATATTGGGATGGGTTATTGCTGCAGCGAGTCGAGTTATTACTTATGCTTCTTGCCAACTATAGGCCCACGGGCATTATTACCCCCACGCATGACTTAGAGTTGGAAGAGGTGGTGTCTATGTAGCATGCATTGTGATATTTATACAAACCACCGGAGCTTATAGTATATTATGACTCAGCGGGACCTGAATTCCCACTAGAGAGAGTGGATTGAGTTGTTGACTGACTATGATATTTCTATTTTATATCATACGGGCAAGGCAAACATGGTAGCAGATGCTTGAAGTCAGAAGGTGGTGAGTATAGGCAACCTTGCACACTTGGCAGTAGAGGAGCGATCGGTGGCTTCGGACATCCGGTCCAAGCCAATATATTGATCCGATTGATATTTCATCCTCTAGCTATGTATTGGCGTTTATTTGGGCTCAGTCTTCACTTATTGTGAAACGACCCCAAAAAGTGCCAGAAAATGTGCCTCGAAAGTGCCCAAAATCGTAATTTCCATATATCTTAAAATTCGTGCGTGATATCAAAAATTCAACTTCATATTCTTGATGAAAGGGTCAAATTGAGTGGGAAATGGATCTAACCTTGATTTTAGAGCAAATGAATCACAAATTCATTTTCCCAAAAAATTGAATTCAAAAGAGGTTGCTCCAGGGGCGCGCCACAGTGTATTTTGTGCACTGTTTTTCTATCTCAGTCCAAGACTTTTGGGTCTTGGGCCTAAGTATTCCCAAATGTGAAAACACCTATACTTAGCCATATTTCACACTCATATCATTCAAAACATTCACCAATACTAATTCAAACACTTAGCCAAATATTTCTCTCGTAAATTCAAGTCTCAAACTCATCCAGATCTTAAGGTACTTATTCAAGCTTTAAGTCTCCATCTCCAATCTTCATCAAATTATTCTCCAAAGCTAAGGTATGTTGGTTTCTTTCATGGTTTCCTTTCACCCATAATGCCCAAGCTTCCTCTTACCTAAAATTGTATGATTTAAAGTTGATTACTCATGGATCTTATTTATTGTGAAATTCACTGCACACTATGTTGGATTTTATGAAATTATGACTGTTTTACCATGTTTTAAGCTATGAATCTAAGATCTATTGTGAGATTTGATGAAAGGTTTTGATGTATATTGCTAGAGGATGTTACCAAGTATTGATTGATGGTTTTATATTGGATTTCCTTGCATGATTTCATCCATAAATTGCATGGTTTTACACTAGAACTACACACCTACTAAGTGTTTGATAAAATGTTCGGTTATGGTTATCTTGAGGAATTGAACTCCCAATGCATGTCTTATTAGTTGAATGGCTATATGATGATAAAATGATGATGAGATGAATGTATGTATATGATATTATCTCTATAGTTTTGGAATGTGACCATGCCCTACTCGGGGGTTGCGCTAGGGTAACCATGTCAAGGGGTACATACCTTGATAACCATATTAGGGGGTTTGTATCTCGGTCACCAAGGGTGGTAGGGTGTGATGATCCACCAACCATGTCAGGGGCTTTGTACCTTAATAACCATGACGGGGGGTTTGTACCTCAGTCACCAAGGATGGTAGGGTGCGATAATCCACCAACCAATTAATGGGGTTGGTACCTCAAATGACCAAGGGTGGTAGGGTGCGACGATCCACCAATATGATAGTGGTCTCTTCTTACACATGTTTATGTTTTATGTAGGGATGTTTTATTTACGCATTTATCATACATGCCATATTGCTATAAGCTTATTCATTGCCTATGTTATGCATTTTGTGTATGGTGCTTACCTCTTGTATTGCAACCTACATACTTAGTACATTCAAATGTACTAACGCATACTCTATGCCTACATGATGTCACCATGTAGGAACCGGAGCACCATTTGATTATCCTCCTCCTCCACGTGGCTAGTACGAAATCACCCAAGCTAGTTGGCGAGTACTCTATTTCGGGGACATTGGTCTATGTTATTATGCTATGTATTGCTATACTCTTTCTCTATTGTATACTTTAACTATGAGGGTGAGCCCGAATGCTTGTCTTGTCCCTCGCTATTATCTAAGTAGTAGAGGTGTTGTTGGACATGTTATGTATCTATGTTATGAGCTTTGACTCTCTCTTGACTCTTGATGGCTATGTTATGAAAGTTGTCCCTTAGCCCCGTTTGTCCCTATTTACCATTTCTTGTTGTATTTTATTGCTTCCGCGACCAAGGATATATAATGAGATGTTAAGAGGCTTTCTTAGGATCCCTTTGGGTTCTCCATACGCCATGTCAAGTCTAGGCCCTTGGCTTGGGTCATGACAAACTTGGTATCAGAGCACTAGGTTGTTAGATCCTCGAAGTCCAACACATCACATCGATTAGAGTCTTATTCATGATTGTGTTATGCACCACAACTATGAGTAGGAGGCTATGAGACATTTTAGGGAATGTTTTCCTTCTACATGTTCTAAGTCGTGCTACAGACTTAAAGTAAGCTTTTCCCTCTTAACAATTGTTCTTTTCTATGCTAGATCATGCCTAACACAAGAGGAAGACGAGCCCGCACACCTGAGGACCAACTGGCTCATGGAGAGCTTCGGGATGCTTTCACCTTACTTGCATAAGTTGTGGCTAATCAAGCCAATCAATGGGCCCAAGCCCTTTATGCTCCTACACTGGCTTCTCGAGTTAAAGACTTCATGAGGATGAATCCCTCGAAATTCTATGGGTCTAAGTTAGATGATGACCCTCAAGAGTTCATTGTTAAGGTCTACAAGGTATTGGCTATCATGGGTGTGAGGTCAGAAGATAAGGCAGAGTTGGCGGCCTACCAACTCAAACGGGTAGCATAAATATTGTATAATCAATAGATGGAGGAGAAGGGAGTCAACAATGTGGTTCTATGGGAAGAGTTCAAGGCGGCCTTTCTTAATCAGTTCTTCCCTCTTGAGCTTAGGGAAGCTAAATTGGTGGAGTTCATGAACTTGAAACAAGGATCTTTGAGTGTGAGGGAGTATGCTCCACACTTGGTTGCCGACTCAAGGTCTAGTATGAACAAGTTTGCGATGAATGTGTCTGACTTGGTGAGTGAGGAATGTCAGTTCGCTATGTATATTAGTAACATGGACTTGTCCCGTTTGATGACCTATGACGAACAAATGGAGGAGGAGAAGTTGAGGAAGAGGAGGGTCATGATGCCCAGAGGGCCCGTTTTGATGGCAAGTTCCACAGCCGAAGGGGTGGACGGTTCCACCAAGGCCAAGGGTCTTCTCATGCTTCTAATAGGGGGTTTGCCAATGACTTCCCAAGGTGTTGCTGTTGTGGTTCCCAATGATGTATGTCCAAGATATGGTAACGGACATACGGGCCCATGCTTGAGAGACACTAATGCATGTTATGGTTGTGGGGAAATGGGTCACAAAAAGGTTGATTGCCAAGGAAATCGCAACAAGGGTAAGGAGTTTCGTCCACACGGTGCTAATGCGGTTCTTTTGGGGAGAGGTGGCCGACAAGATGGTGCCCCAAGGCATAATCGATTTTATAGTTTGCATGGGAGGCAAGGGGTTGATGAGGTGCCCAATGTTGTCATCGGTATGTTGAAAAAATCTTTGATTTTGATGTGTATGCATTGATTGATCTGGGTGTCACCCTTTCTTTTGTTATCTCCTTTGTTGCCAAAAGTTCTATGTTGAGCCCGAATTGTTGCATGAGTCATATGAGGTGTCGACTCCTATTGGTTGATATATTGTTGTTAGGAAGGTTTATAGGGATTGTCCCATTTGCATCTTGCATAAAATATTGCCTTGTTATCTTGTTGAGTTAGATATGGTTGATTTTGATGTCATTCTTAAGATAAATTGGTTGCAAGCATCTCTTGCATTAAAGCCCATAAGTTGATCTCTAAGGGGTGTCTTTATCATCTTGTGAGGGTTAGGGATGTGGAGTCCAAAGTCTTTCTCATAGAGTCGGTCCTAGTTGTAAATGAGTTTCTTGATGTCTTTCAAAATGACCTTCCCGGTGTTCCTCCCGAAAGAGAAATAGACTTTGGTACAGACCCCCTTCGCGATACTCAACCCATTTCTATTCCCTCTTATCGTATGGTCCCAATAGAGTTAAAGGAGTTGAAGGAACAATTGAGGGACTTATTGGAGAAGGGTTTTATAAGGCCTAGCCAATCACCTTGGGATGCACCGCTGTTTTTTGTGAAGAAGAAAGATGGGTCTCTTGGAATGTGTATTGACTACCGGCAACTCAATAGGGTCATCGTCAAGAGTAGGTATCCACTTCCAAGAATTGATGATTTCTTTGACCAATTGCAAGGGGCTAGCCACTTCTCTAAGATTGATTTTCGGTCCGGGTATCACCAAGTGAAGGTGAGCGAATGTGAGATTCGTAAAACAACCATCTGGAGTAGGTATGGGCATTATGAATTTGTTCTTTTGTCTTTTGGGTTGACCAATGCATCGGCTATTTTCATGGATCTAATGAATAGGGTCTTCAAACCCTACCTTGATTCATTTATTGTGGTCTTTATTGATGATATTTTGATTTATTCACATAGTAAATAGGAGCATATGGGTCATTTGAGGGTTGTGTTGCAAAGATTGAGGGAGGAGAGATTTTATGCTAAATACGAAAAGTGTGAATTTTGGTAGGGAGGTTGCCTTCCTAGGACATGTGGTGTCGGGGGATGGTATTAAGGTGGATCCTAAGAAGACGGATGTGATTAGAAATTGTCCCAAATCATTGACCTCGTTGGATATTAGGAGCTTCTTGGGCTTAGCGGGTTACTATCGAAGGTTTGTGAATGGGCTCTCTTCTATTGCTTCTCCTATGACAAATCGACTCAAAAGAAGGCTAAGTTTGTGTGGACCGATGAGTGTCAAAGGAGCTTTCAAACCTTGAAACATAAGCTTGTGTCCGCTCCTATATTGTCACTACCAGAAGGGCTAGAGGGGTTTGTTGTATACTGTGATGCTTCTAGAGTTGGTTTGGGTTGTGTTCTAATGCAAAATGGTAAGGTGATAGCCTATGCTTCTAGACAACTCATAGTGCATGAAAAGAATTATCCTAGTCATGATCTTGAATTGTCCACCTTAGTATTTGCTTTGAAGATTTGGCGACATTATTTGTATTGGGTGTATGTTGATGTGTTCACCGATCATAAGAGCCTCTAATATGTCTTCGCTCAAAAAGATCTCAACTTACGACAAAGAAGGTGGTAGAACTTCTTAAGGACTATGATATGAGTGTGCATTATCATCCCGGTAAGGCTAATGTGGTGGCGGATGCTTTAAGTATAGTGTTTATGGGTAGCCTAGCTCATGTTATGGTGGTGATAAGGAGATGGCTAGGGAGGTGCATCGGTTGGCTAGATTGGGGATTAGGTTGGAAGAGGTTGGTAATGGTAGTATTGTTGTTGATGATGGTTCTATGTCTTCTTTGGTTGATGAGGTGATAGCAAAGCAAGATCTTGGTTCCTCTTTATTAGAATTGAAGGCCTTGGTGAAAGAGGGCAAAGTGGAGTGTTCCCCCAAGGGGGAGATGGTGCCTTTAGGTACCAAGGTAGATTGTGTGTACCTTGTGTTGATGGCTTAAGAGAAAAGATCCTTGATGAGGCCCACAATTCTTCTTATTCTATTCACCCCGGTTTTACCAAAATGTGTAGAGATTTGAGAGATATTGGTGGGAAGGCATGAAGAGAGACATTGCCAAATTTGTTTCCGGTTGTCATAGTTGTCAACAAGTCAAAGTTGAACACCAAAGGTCGGGTGGCCTAGAACAAGACATAGAGATTCCTACTTAGAAGTGGAAAGAGATTAATATGGATTTTGTGGTTGGATTGCCCAAGACCAGAACGGGTTTTGATTCCATTTGGGTTATGGTTGATGGGATGACAAAATCTGCTCATTTTTTACCAATTAAGACCACATATAGGGCTGACGATTATGTTATGTTATACATTCATGACTTGGTAAGGTTGGATGGGATCCTTTGTCCATCATATCAGATCGTGGTGCTCAATTTACTTCACACTTTTGGAGGTCCTTTCAAAGGGGTCTTGGTACAAGAGTTAAGCTTAGTATGACCTTTCACCCTCAAATGGATGGCCAAGTCAAAAGAAATATCCAAACACTTGAGGATATGCTTAGGGCTTGTGTATTGGAGCTTAAGGGTAGTTGAGATGATCATCTTCCATTGATTGAGTTTGCCTATGACAATGACTATCATTCTAGCATCGGTATAGCTCCTTTTGAGGCTCTCTATTGTAGCATTGTAGATCACCAATTGGTTGGTTTTAGGTTGGCAAGGTAGTTTAGTTGGGACCAGATCTGGTTATGGAGGCTCTTGAGAAGGTTATAATGATTAGATAAAGGTTGAAGATGGCCCAAAGTCGCCAAAAGTCCTATGCCAATGTGAGGAGAAGGGATCTTGAATTCCAAGTTGGTGATTGGGTTTATTTGAAGGTGTCACCCATGAAGGGTATGGTTCGTTTTGGTAAGAAGGGCAAGTTAAGTCCAAAATATGTAGGTCCTTATTGGGTAGTGAGGAGGATTGGCAAGGTAGCTTATGAGTTGGAATTGCCTAGTGATATAGATTTAGTTCATCCGGTCTTTCATGTATCTATGTTGAGAAAATGTGTGGGAGACCCTAATTCTATTGTGCCTCTTGATATTGTGGGTGTTGCTGAAAGACAATTTGACATATGAAGAGGTTCCAGTTCAGATTTTGGATAGACAAGTGAAGAGGTTGAGGAATAAAGATGTGGCTTCCGTGAAGGTCCTTTGGAGGAACCAACAAGTTGAAAGTGCTACATGGGAGGTCGAAGCGGACATGCAAAAGCAATATCCTTACCTTTTCCACTCCACTCAATCCTAAGGTATTGATCGAAGTCATTTACATGATCTCAAGTCTTAAGTTCAACCCTCATGTCGCTGCATACATTCATGTTTAAATTGAGAATTTCATGATGATCTTACACTTATGATGAGATTTTTGAAATGAGGTTTACGTACATTATTGCATCTCCATGTGGGTTGAAATTGTCATATTTGCGTCTCTCATATACATTTCTTTGACATTCTAGGACAAACGTTCCAAAGGGGGAGATATTGAAACGACCCCAAAAAGTGCCAGAAAATGTGCCTCGAAAGTGCCCGGAATCGTAATTTCCATATATCTCAAAATTCGTGCGTGATATCAAAAATCTGACTTCATATTCTTGATCAGGGGGTCAAATTGAGTGGGGAATGGGTCTAACCCCAAATCTAGCTCAAACGAATCGCAATTTCATTTTCCCAAAAATTGAATTCCAAAGAGGTTTTCGCACCCCTGGCGTGACGCGACAGGGGCGCGCCATAGTGTATTTTGTGCATTGTTTTTCTATCTCGGTCAAAGACTTTTGGGTTTTGGGCCTAAGTGTTCCCAAACGTGATAATACCTATACTTAGTCATATTTCACCCTCATATCATTCAAAACATTCCCTAATACTCATTCAAACTTAGCCAAATATTTCACTCCTAAATTTAAGTCTCAAACTCATCCGGATCTTAAGGTTCTCATTCAAGCTTCAAGTCTCCATCTCCAATCTTCATCAAGTTATTCTCCAAAGCTAAGGTGTGTGGATTTTTTTCATGGGTTCCTTTCACCTATGATGCTCAAGCTTCCTTTTACCTAAAATTGCATGATTTTAAAGTTGATTTACTCCTGGGTCTTATTTATTGTAAAATTCACTGCACACAATGCTGGGGTTTATGAAATTGTGACTGTTTTACCATGTTTTGAGCTATGAATCTAAAATCTATTGTGAGATTTGATGAAGGGTCATGACGAACTCGTGTTAGGTACTACTGAAATGATTTTGACCTTATCAGGGTTGTGGTGCATGGACATGGTCCAGGTCCGCATTATGGACACGTCATGGCCTTGGTAGGGCAAAGATATCTCATGGCAATTGGGGAAATGATGGTTATTCTGATGACTCAGTCAGATCTATTTCTTTTCAGCAATGACATAGTTTAGAAAAATCTTAATCAATTTACTGTATTCATGAAAATGACCTCTAGCAGATGTTTGGGCTTTGGACACGGCTGCTAAGCCATATGAATGGCGGAAGTTGGAACCAGAGGGTGAAGGTCCACCTCCTTGCATGTAAAGTTCATATTTTCTCCCTTGAAGATGTGTACTTTATTTTCTTTTTTACCCAATAAGTTATCGTTTCTCTTGATTTGTATTTATTTGCTTATTCAAAATTCTGTACTTTAGAAGGTAGCAAACCTCAAGAATTACTTGTACATATCTGTAAGTATTACATGCCGTTAATAGTGTCAATGATGCATTGTCTGTTTGGTTAGCTTGCAAATTATGTGTATATGATCTGATTAGGGAGTATCTGATCTGTTATATGAAAAGTTGTTTTTTCATGCAGCTGCATCTGTAGAACAATGTTTGTTCATGCTAGTTGGAGATCAATGCAATAAATACTTTTAGCTCCCGAAAGTTTAGAAATTATGTCCTGGAGGCTGGAGGTGGTTGTACTTTTAATTTATAAGTTTGCAATGTTAATAGACCTATCCCAGGAGAATAGTCTAGTAATAATACAAGTAGTAGTCAAAATGAGCAAAACCACCTATCAACTCATAAACAGCTTAAAACACTGTGGATATCCTCTGCTTCTTGAGGGTATTCATGAATGCACCAAAAGTAAAAAGTATTAAATAATTCATCTTTTTCTTCTGGAATAGATTGCAGCTCTTAGGAGATAAGAAGATCCTTATAGGAAAAAAGAGCTAAGAAGATGGCCAAGAAGCAATGCTAACATAGGAAATACCTAGGTTGCAGTGGTAAGAGTCGCTACTGAGTTCTAGCTACCAGAGTTTTTGATAAGAATTCTTTTCATCTTAATCATAAAAAGGAAAAGATGATTTTTACCTATCAGAGGAATTTATGCACTCATTGTTTCATAGTGAACCTTGGAAGGTGAGCTCTTGATTACTAAATAGATTAAAGACTTAAGAGATGCTATTTGTTGGTCCATCTTTTAATAACTATTGCATATTTAATC
>JAPFFP010047490.1:0-10337 GCA_026153255.1 Solanum medicagineum | reverse complement strand
TGGCGGATTCAATGAAAATCGTTGGGTTACAAAGGTAAAAGTGTTGGTATACATGGTTTAAGGATAGCTTTTATTCACTACTTGCCTAAAATTCCATACAAAGGTCCATAAGCCTATGTTACAAGCCATTAAGTCCTAAAGTGACCCAAATCCACTATATCGCCTATCTGAAAGTTGAGTATAAAGGCAAGCCTACAGTGTTTAGTCATTTTGCATGAATTTCATTTGTGAGAGTGAGAATACTTGCATAGTCCCTAAATTCTAAATGCTTTTTGAATGAGTAAGAGGGACTTCTTTTATGTGGGGGCATTTGCACTACTTGATTGGCATATGACGAACCCAGTGATTATGTATAGTTGATGCTCCTTTGCTTGTCATAGTTGGATTACCAGATACATCTTTGAATTTTTGTTTGCTTAGTAGCTTTGCAATCTAGTTTTGAAAATGAAGGTTGGGTACCTAAATTTGAGTACGGATGTATATGCCATTAGAGTCGCTACCATGTGTTTCTCACTGTCTACTTAGATTGAGTCATCGCATAAGGACAAAAATAGTTCTAAGTTGAGGGTGTTGATCTGCTGTCAAAATACAACATATTTGATGCCTAAAACAAGGAATTTTGTGAGTCCTTAATGTGACTTTTTATGGTTTTTATGTATTTTTGCGTTGATATTGCAGAAAAGGTAGGTTGACATGATTTTGGGAGAAAGTTGCAGATTTTGCTGAAGTGTAGGACATACGAGCCTGCCTACGAGTCGTAGCCTAAACTACAAGTCATAAGATGATCTCGTAGCAAGGAACAATGAGAAAAAATCAGAAATCTGCGAAGTGGAGGTCAGCCCTACGAGGCCAGTCTACATGTCGTAAGTCTTTCTACGACTTGTATAGGTGAGTTCGTAGCAAGAAACAGAGAGCCAAAATTTTGGACAAAGAATTGAAGGCCTAGACAATGAGAAGAACCTATGAGTTGTAGCCCTATCAATGACTCATACCAGTGTGTCATAACAGTTAATTCCAAAATGCACATTGCCCGATACGATACTCTGACTATGACTTGTAGCTCACCCGGTGAGTCATACCTGGGAGACATACCTGCTGCCAGCTGTTTTTTCTGCTTAATTTTTTTAAGGTTAAATTTTAAATGCTAGAAATACTTTATGTTAGGTTTTATTTGAGAGAGACATGAATCTGAAGAGAAAAACACTTTTGAATATTCTCTGTACAATATCTTTAGGGTTTAGAGTAGATTTCTATTTTTATTATTGGAAAACCCACTTTTGGGGATTGCAAGACACACATTGTATTCATTCTTCATTCATCAAATCTTGTGGTTTGCAATTTGTAGAGCTTTTGTTCTTCATTTGCTCGGGTAAAATTCTCAACTATGCCATTTATTTGCATTATTGTTGGTTTTTCCTTAGCCATGAGTAGCTAAGCGCCCACAACTTGGGGTTGTGGGAACCATGGGTAGTTGACTTAGGATAGCCTAGGCTTTGTACATTTCTATGATTGGGGTTTTGCATGTATTATTTATTTCCCTTTGTTGTGATTGATATTTGGTGGTGGCCATCACCAAACCCCGCCTGCTATCACGATCTCGACCAAGGTAGTGATGAACAGGAAAAGGGAAGTGACGACAGGATTCGATTGATGTGTTCTAGTCTAATCAACCAAACCTGACCAAGGGGAGGTTGACTGGGGCAATAGGTAATGGTTAGTTGGTATACCATGGTTTTCGACCAAGTGCCATGGTGAAATTCGACCTTCACCTTCACAAGAGGGATGGAAGAACTTAAGTTACCGTGCCGCATGTGAATTCTCAATTAGAGTTATCTTGTGTAGGTTAACTGAGTAAACAAACCATGGGAAACATAATTCCCAAGTTCTCCCCAAACTTGAGTGTTTTCTCACATAGTTAGTATAGTGTTTATTTTGAGTTTTGTTATTAAATCACAACCCCCCCCTGGAGATTTTAGTAATAAATGCTTGAAATATTTGACAAAGAACTCTTGTAGTCAAGCACTGTATTACCTGTGGATTCGACCCTAACTTTCAGTTAGGTTAATTGCTGGCAGCGATCGCTTTCTTATTGGAAAATGAATACCATCAGTCATCGGTCCTTGGAAGTGGATACCTATTTTGTATTATTACCTTATTCAACTGTCGATAATCTACACACATCCGAAGTGAACCATTCTTTTTCCTTACAAACAATATAGGAGAACCCATGGTGACACACGTCAAGCAAGTCCTTCAATTGGTCCTTCAATTCTTTCAACTCAGCTGAGACCATGCCATACAGAGGTATAGAAATAGGTTGGTTGTCAAGCATAAGGTCAATACAAAATCAATTTCCCTTACGGGAGGAATATCGAGAAAATCATCAGGAAGGACATTAGAGAACATATTCACTAAGGGGACTAAATCAAGGGTAGGAACATGAGACTTAACATCCATGACTCAGACGACATGATATAGACAACCTTTGGAATTTATTTTCATGTCATAAAAGAAACAAACTTCCCTTGAACACGAAATTGGTTCCCTTCCACTCTAGGATAGGCTCATTAAGGACTTGAATGTGACCTTACGGGTCCTACAATTGATAGAAGCATAGGATGCATGCAACCAATCCATACCAAGAATAATATCAAAATCTCTCATATCAAGCTCAACTAGATCTCATAGAAACACTTTATACAAAACCGTTATAGGACAATTCTATAGACCTTCTTGGCTAGAATTGAATCATTAATTGGAGTATAGACCGAATAAGACTCTAGCAAAACTTCTGGAGACACATCAAACTTTATGGCAGCATAAGAAGTAAGAAAAGACATGTTGGCACTAGGGTCACGTAAAGCATACATATCATTATCAAACACTCATAACATACCGGTAACCATATCAGGAGACTCATCAACCTCTTGCCTAGCATGTAAAGTATAGAAGTGATTACCACATGGACACCACCTTGAGCTTGGGCACCTCGTTGCACTTGGCCTCTTTGAGATACTTGACATTGTAGACGCTCTTATTTACCCTTATTCACAACATTAGGACATTCAGCAATCTTATGTCCCATCTCCCCATTATCGAAGGATGTATTTGTGCCGCACCACCTTTCCCAACATCAGTTAAAGCCTTAGGATTGGCCCCTTTCTCTTTATCAATCCTTTGAGTAGCAAATTCGGAAGACCCTTTCCCTAATTGAAATCGGTCACCACCGGACTTGCCATAAGAAAATTGACCATCATACTGAGCCCTTTTGGACTCCCTTGTCCTTAACTTTTGGAGTTTCTCACTCTCCACTTGTTTGGCATACGTCATGAGTCTAGAAATATAGATTTCTTTAATGAGTATTGCAGCCTTGCACTCCATCTTTACCAAGTCGAATACACCAAAGGTGAATTTGTTCATGCTGGCCTTAGAGTCGGCCACCAAAAAAGGAACAAACTTGGATAACTTGGTGAACTTGAGGGAATATTCACTCACACTCATACAACCTTATGAATTCCATAACCTTGGCCTCCCTTAGTTCAAGTGGGAAGAAATGATCAAGGAAAGCATCCTTAAACATGTCCCAACCAATAAGCCCTTCATTAACTCTTTCAGACTTCCATTGAGTAAACCAAACTTAAGCAACTCCCTTAAGTTGAAAAGCTGCCAATTTGGCCTTCTCTTCAGAACACCCCCCACCACTATCAAAAATAGATAATACATGCACGAATTTTGATACCTATGTATGCACGAATTAGATCCAGTGACAAAATGATCAAAATTAGGGTCAAAATTTAAGGTTCATGAATCTAGAAATAAATTAGAAATAATGATTTTACACGAGAAAGGAGTATGTGGGTGAAAATCCCATTGAAATTGAGCTCCAATTGAATGAGAAATCAACATTTAAAGTTTTCACAATATAGAGACGAAAAAACCCAATTTTTAAATATTCAAAATCATGAAATTCAAGACAAAATCAAGAGAAAAATAATTAAAACTATCAATTTAGAGGATAGAAACACTTAACCAAAAAAATTTCACGAAAACTCTCTACAAAAATCACCCAAAAAAGTTTCAGAATTTGAAAAATGGTGATTTCACGATATTAAACTATCCAGGCATAAAATGTACTCCGTGAATGCGGGATGGGGCCTGCGAATGTGTAGCTCAATTTCAATACTCCTTCACGAACGCTGGAGTGGGGCCCATGAACATGGAGACCCCTTCCATGAATGTAGATAAGAAAAGGTCATGCACCAAATCAGCAAAATTAGCTCTTGCGAAATTCTCAATATAGACCCTCGGAGTTTGTTCGGAACCCGATACGCACAAACCAGACATATATCTCTACCAGAAATGACGATCCGGACCCAGTGGAACTATCAAAATTTGATTCTAGGGTATCCTTGACATATTTCCAAATAAAGCTCATTAAAACTAGTTAAAACTCAAAATAATCAAATTGCCCTCGGAAACTGCAAAAATTACAAAGAGACTATTTCTACTGTTAGTTTCACCATCTGGAACTACTGGAACTGTTGGAAGTTCGATTAGAGCTTCTGAACTCTAAATGATGACCAAGTCAAACATACTCCATGTTTAGCTCATTTATGCAACTTTCGACCTAAAATACACATACGGAATCCAAATTCGTTATGTCACTTCTCCTAGACCAAATTCAAAGTTCTAGAACTAATTGAATCGACAGATTTCTATTCCAATGCTTGAAACTCCAAATGGTACAAAAACTCACTTTTTCAACAACTTAAGCTTCCAAGAATGTCAAAACTCACATTTTCCACTTTCTAAACACCAGTACTCAATTTCAGTAAAACATATAGTTGAAAATAGGTGCAAAACAACTTATGAAAGGGCAAAATAGTAATTTTCATAAATAAGATAAAAAATGATCGACAAGGTTATTACATCATTTATCACTAAAAACAATGTTCATCCTTGAACATAAGAGAAAGGAAAGTATCTGAGGCATAAAAAAGGCTTAAATGTTTGTCCTACATGACTGACTCAACCTCTCAAGTAGCCTCCGTAACGGGATGATGTTGCCAGTGAACCTTCATTGATGGTATGTCATTGGTCCTCAACTCTAGACCTACCTAATTAAAATAGATACTGGATTCTCCTCATATGAAGAGTCTAAACCCAACTAAACAGAATCATAAGAAATCACATGTGACTCATCTGGAATGTATTAGTGGAGCATAGAGACATAAAATACCGAATGGACTGCTAATAATGTCGGTTGCAATGCTATCTCATAAATTATCTCAGCTACCCTCCTCAAGATCTCAAACAGGACAATAAACCTAGGGCTAAACTTGCCCTTCTTTCCAAACCTCATCATACCCTTCATAGGTGATATTTCAACCACACACTATCTCCAACCATAAACTCAAGAAGTCTAGTTCTCTTGTTAGCATAACTTTTCTAGCAGCTCAGAGCTATCAACAACCTTCTCTGTATCAACTGGACCAGATCCGTAGCATCTCTGAGCAAGTCAACACCCAAAGCATCAGCCAACCCCGAATTAGACCTCCCAATAGATGACCTATACCTACGATCATATGTTGACTCAAAAGGTGCCATTCGAATGTTGGAATGGTAACTGTTATTGTAAGTAAACTCTGTCAAAGGCAAATGTTGATGCAAACGGGCCCCAAAATTTATCGCACATTCCCAAAGCATATCCTATAACACTTGAATAGTACTCTCGAAATGTCTATTCGTCTGAGGGTGGAAAGCTAAGCTCAAATCTAACCGAGTACCCAAACTATATGAAGTGAACAAAGACTCTCTATCAGACACTAAAGACACCAGCACCCCATGTAATCTAACAATATCTCAGATATACAACCTAGTTAGTTGCTCTGCACTGTAGCTAGTCTTCGGTGATAGGAAGTGAGAGACTTAGTCAATCGGTCGCCCAAATAGAGCCAAACTTGTCTAAAGCCATGGGTAGACCAATAAGAAAAACTTTAGTAATGCATTCCCAATTCTACTCAAGAATGGGCATCCTTTGCATCAAACCCCGGCTTTTGGTGCTCATATTTAACTTGTTGACGGTTCAAGCACTTCAACACAAACTCAACAATGTCACTCCTCATCCCATACCACCAATAGTGTTTTTTGAAATCACAATACATCTTTACGACACTGAGATGGATAGAATACTTCGCACAATGAGCCTCCTATAATATCAATGTCACCTAATCCCCAACCTTTGCCACACAAACCCGACCATTAATCCTCAAAATATCCTCCAGATCAATAGTAGTTGCTTTTCTTCACCCTTCAACACCTTATCATGAATCAAGCATAATCTAGCATCATCAGACTGGTGAGCACACACCTAATCAAGCAATGAAGACCTAGCCTCGAAAAAGGCTAAAATACTATAAGAAGGAGAAATATCTAACTGAACCAACTGTCGAGCAAGTGACTGAACCTCTAAAGCTAAGGGTCTCTTCTCCGCTCTAAAGAATGCCAAACTCCCCATAATAGAGGTCGTCTGGCTCAAGGCATCTGCAACCATATTCTCCTTGCCCAGGTGATATAGAATCTAGATGTCATAGACTTTCAGCAACACCACCCACCTATGCTTCCTCATGTTCAAATTAGAATGCAAAAAAGATATATTTGAGACTCCGGTGATCGATAAAGATCTCACAATGCACTCCATAGAGATAATGCCACCACGACTTCAATATAATGACTACCGTAGCCAACTCAAAATCATGGGTAGGGTAATTCCTCTCATGCACCTTCAACTGTTGAGATGCATATACTATCACTGTCCTCTTTTGAATCAACACCCCACCCAAACCTACTCCAGAGGCATTAAAATACACCATAAAAGGCACTCCTTCCTTGAACAAAGCAAGAATAGGCACTAAGGTCAATAAATTGTTAAACTTTTGAAGGCTCACCTCATACTCCTCTCACCACTAAACATCTATATCTTTTTTAATGAGTGTAGTCAATGGGGCTGCAATAGAAGTGAATTCCTATACAAAGCCCTGATAGTACCCTACTAAACCAATAGAACTCTGGATCTTTGTTGCTGATGTTGGCCTATCCCACCCACGAACTGCCATTACTTAAGCTTGATCTTGCATAATGCTATCTTTTGTCACCACATGCCCAAGGAAATCAACCAACTCAAGCCCAAGGAAAGCTACTGACTCAAGCTAAAACTCACACTTTGAAAACTTTCTATATAACTTTTCTTCTCTGAACCTCTAAAGTACAGTTGTCAAATGTTACATATGGTCTAACATATTCTTCGAGTAAACCAAGATGTCATCAATAAATTTAATCACAAATATGTGAAAACGTCATGACCCAAACCTAGGGCCTAGCTAAGACATGACGAATGTGACACCCAAAGGCATCCCATCCAAGTGTCACGTTCATATCATATGCATTTGTATGAGCAAAATAAGCATGCATAAGAGAACAAGCAAGCGTAAGTATATAAAAGTAAGAGTGCCATATGGAAAGTATACATCAATCCATCAGGTATGAATCATACCTCTACATCAAATATCTTTGTGGGTACTAGCACATAGCTCATTAGCTCAACCTCAAGATGTACATTAAAGTACATCAAGGAAAATGATAAACTCTCAATATAAAAGAAGGCATCATAAGGGGCTTGTTCCCGAAGCGTGGGACCTCATCAACAAATCTTCAAGCTAACAATCTAATCTAGCCACTATGGGAACAGTCTCTTCACCGGCCAACCCTACATGGTTAAATCATATAAGAAAAGTAGTATGTGTTAGTATGTGGAATGTACTAAGTATATAGGTATGCCATGGATCAAAGGACATCACAATAATATTAATGTGCATAATCATAATCAAATAAGATAAAGACACAATATATGCATGAGTATGCATGCTGAAAATCATGAGAAAAACAACATTAAATTAATTCATAATCTTAACATACATAAGTGGGAATAAGACCATAACCGACATATAAAATCGTATGGACTATTACATAGAATCTTCATGTTCACTCTACATCAAGCTAAAAGGAGTCTACTTTGCCAAGGTAGACTCGACCCTCACCCTATAAGCTCTATCCTCTCGAGGTGAGAACCCATCATTTGACCCTCCCCTTAAGGCTCTATCCTAGTATGGTAAGTGTCTATTAAAGCTTTATAGATCCAGTAGCATACCTTTAAGGTATAAAAACATGAATATCATTCCTATGGTGGCGCATAGTTATGGGACCATGGCATCTTCCAAAGCCTTCTTTGTGGTAAGTCATATCCCACGGGATATATAAATCATGCATGTGAATAACTCTCAACATAGTTCATACTTCATTAAAATCTCAGATTTATAGCTTATTAAATAGACATTATAACTTTCATGAAAATATCATGTCATAAGAATAGTCAATATACTTTTCTTTTCATCATAGTGTGGGTAGACATTTCCCACCTTAACATTATAATCACTAACATAACATTTCCATCATTTTCATAACATTATCATTAAATCATGCATTTATATATTTGAGATCACAATCATGATAATTCATAGCTTCATTATAAGAGACTAGGGTTAAGTGTGGGTCCATGGACAATTAAGTTAAAATCATACAATTAAATAGAATTCATAAAGAAAACATGAAATTAAAATAAAATTGGATCATTGATAAAGGAACCCACATCAAGTCCTTAAACCCTAATCATGCATACTTTGAAATCACATACTTTTTCTTGAAAATCATATACATCATGTAATTCATGCATAATTAACCATAATCATCATATAGAAATCATAATTCATGCATTGGACATTATAGCATAAAATCCCATAAGAAATCATCATGAAATTTTGACAAAAAGAAGATTCTCGATTGGGCTTCATGGACGAAACTAATCCATAAACGAAGAACTATATACCTCAAGTAGGATCCTTAAAATTGAAGAAGAAAATCTTTAAAACCTTGGTCAATCTTCAAGTCTTAGCTTCAATGGAATCCTTGACTTAGAGAGAGAAATATTGGAATCCTTGAGAGTGAGGATTAAAAGCTTTGAATGTTTTGAAATTGAACTTATTGTGTCTAGGTTAGTTAATTCAGTTAGGATAGCCAAAATGAGATAGTTTGGGACTTATATAAATTGAAAATTTCAAAAATGTCCTTCATTAAAAACTGCCATAACTATACATGAGACCCTCCCTATGGGTTGTGGTTCGTCCAATGGCCCGTACCCCATCCTGTAGAACCTCATGTCACAAAAGTCAAGTTATTAGTATTGTAGCTTCTAAGATACAAGCATGCAAAATGACCTATACTTCCACTTACGAGTCATAAGTCCTTCCGTAGAATTTTTCCAAACTTAGAAAATTTTAGATCCTTCCGGGCAAATTTTAGGTCCTTCCGGGCCTCTTTCTATGAAACCTTTTTGATGGTCCATAGTTTCTTATACAATCGATCCTGGTAAGACGTAAGTCAACTTCTAGAATTCCTTCAATTTTCCATTTTCATTGGGAATATTCTACGAATCCACCTATGACCTATGGTTCCTTCGACAGGCTGTAGAGTGGCTGTAGGATCAAACCTGTCAAACCCCAAGTCCCGTTAGGGCGGACCAGCACCCGTTGCCGATAAGGCTCGGGAGAACCAACCTATATCTATGCACTTTCTATACATTTTATAATGGATTTCTATAATTTAACATGCCTTTATACAAGTAAACAGTGACACAGCCAAAAAGAAATGCATGTGATTAGGCCGTTGGGGCCACGGTCTCGAAAGTACGAGATATGACCACACTTTAATTTACATAGTCTACAAAGCCACTAGTTAAGAGAAAGTATCGAATAAGGGTGGGGACAGGCCCCACCTCAATTAACTGTACAATACAAACATACAAGCTTTAGACACACACAAAGCTCCGGAACAACCTGGAGCTTGTAAAAGCAGCTGGTGTCCTAGACTCTACCGGGGAGACCTACTAGCACTTGTACCTGCAGCATGAAATACAGGTCCCCCACAGGGGACTCAATACGAGATAATGTACTGAATATGTAAGGCAGCAAATACTGTATATGAAATAACAACTCAGATGAAACCATGCACTAGTGCAGAATAAGAGACCAGCTTTGATATACTTTGGAATCATATACATTAAATTCTTTTTATTACTCTACCTTTACTGTATAATCTGTGCACATCATGTACTGTTAATGACCAACTGATCTGTGGTAAACTGTATCAGGATCATCCCTGGCTAGGTTCTTCCTTAACCCTTCGGGCTACCACCCGTGATAGGATCGTCCCTGGCTAGGTGATGC
>JAPFFP010047489.1:0-10337 GCA_026153255.1 Solanum medicagineum | reverse complement strand
AGTATATGTAGCATATGACATGTAAATAATCATTCAAGACAACATGGCAATAAAGAGAGGATGTTACATAAGCAACGGAATGTGTACGAAGTGAAATAACTCATGAACTTTGTTTAGCATCAAGAACTCTTATTCTTGGTATCCATGTATGTACATAGATTTGAAGGTAACTATATATAAGGAGCATATGAACATTGCAAAAGTGGATATATGGCTTTTTGTCATGTTGGACTAGATAATTAAATTTACTTACCGAAGGTTCTTTGTTTCATGCCAAATGATACGAATTCAAGTAACCTTACATACCTCGTTGTTTGACCTTGTTACTATCTCAACATAACCTTCCCTTCCTCCAAATACTTATCTACAATATATGAAGGGACGAAAGTAGCATTAGCAGCCAATAGACACACTTTGACAGCCCAAATAAGTAGTAAAAAAACACATGGACAGCAAGTTTCCAATTGGTGACGCTAAGACATTTCTTCACCCTTTTCGCTTCTAAGTGTATTTCCTAACACCCACAAAACACAACACACAATAATTCTTCACAACATACAAACAAGCAACATAATGAAATATATTCTTTCACCACACTTCGACGTCAACAAGCTCGGGACTATTTTAGCTTTACCAATATTATTACTAATGGTTTTACCACATAAAACCAGTCTTAATATAGTCTAAAAACACTCTCAAATCACTGGTAAGTCGTGGGATAACATACAGCATGAAATGCAGGCCCCCGTGAGGGACGTCAGTATGAGATAATGTACTGAATATGTAAGGCAAGAAATACTATATATGAAGTAATAACTCAAATGAAACTATGCACTAGTGTAGGATAAGAGACCACCTTTAGTTGTACTGTGGGATCATGTACTTTATGTTCTTTTTATCACTTTACCTTTACTGTATAATCTGTGCACAACATGTAAAACAAATGACTAGCTGATCAGTGGTAAAATTGTATTGGGATCAGCCCTGGATAGGCTCTTCCTTCACCCCTCGGGCTACCCCCAATGATAGGATCGACTCTGGCTAGGTGATTCTTCCAGCCCTCGGGCTGCCACCCATCAATAAGCAATATACTTTACCTTTCAATTACCTTTGAGATGGTTCTTTTGGTGGTCACAATATTCTAATTGTAGGAATGTATATGTAGCATGTGACATGTAGATAATCATACAAGACAATATGACAATGAAAACAGTACGTTACACAAATAATGAAATGTGTTTGAGAAGAAACAACTCGTGAACTTTATTTAGCAACAAGAACCCATGTAACTTGGTATCCAAGCATGTATGAAGATTTAAAGGTTACTATGTATGGAAGCATATGAATATGTGAAAGAGTGGAGACATGGTTAATAGTTGTTTCGGAGTTGGTAAGTGTCTTTATGTGCCAAGAAAGGATCTATGTTTCATGCCAAATAATACGAAATCAAGTAGCCTTACATACCACGCTGTACGACCTCGCTATTACCTCGAGATAACCTTCCCTTCCACCAAACATTTATCTACAACATGGTAGGTGATAAACATAGCATTAGAAGCCAATAGATACATCTTGGCAGCCCAACCTCATAAAAAAACAACATACCGACAACAAGCGGGTACTTATAAACCCGAGCGTATTCTTTCAACCTTTCTGACCCGAGCGTATTCTTTCAAACTTTCCTACCCTAATCATATTTTCTAATATGCATTATCATAGACATATCATGTCATCCTTGTTTTAGTGCTATAAAATCCTTACAACAGCCCACAAAGCACAGGACACAACAATTCTATGCAACATACAAATAGGCAGCATAACGTTACATCCCTTCGCTACATTATGACGTTGACGACTCCAAAACTTTACTAACTTCAACCAAACTATTCCCACAACATATACACATACAAACAGTCCTAAAATAGTTCAAAAATAGTCCTCAAAATAGGTGGAGGACGTGAGACCATAATCCTCAATCAATCAGCCCACAAGTTCCTATTACGACCACAATTACGATATCACAAAAGAACTTACTTTCGCAGACTATAAAATGGTGCAGTAGCCCTTATATATCATTATAGAACAAATTGTTACAGACTTAGAACTTATGCTAAGACTTCCGTACGGCACTAGACGGTTTGCTCAACTCTTGCAAACTCTAGTAAGCCTCGTTGCCTAAGATCACTAAGGGAATGCTAGATTTTGGAAGACAAGAGAGAGCTTTTGAAGACAGAAGGCTTTGATTGTTAAGAGAGAAAGCTTTACAATGCTTACAAGATTGCTTGATTTCTTGAGGCCTAAAATGAAAGCCAAGGAGGGGTATTTATACATGTCCACCTCCTCTATGGACGGCTAAGATTGTTTTGATCCTATGGCTAATATTGACTCTCCAGAGTCTTCCTAAGAAAATATCTAATATATCTATGTACAAGGCTGCCCAACAAAGCTCCTAGCCGGTTCTACCATGTCCTAGAAGCTTCCTTAACTCTCTAGTCCTCTATTCAACATTCTGCACAAGTCTGCAGAGTTCTGGAGTCTTATGGAGTGCGCCGGACATGTTCCAGCACAGTTTTGGGGCAGAAATGAGGCGGGACGTGTCATGGTCACCCACCTGATGTTGCGGCAACCTCGTCGCAATGCTGCTGCTGTAAGAACTGGCAGCACCTTGTCCTTAAACTACCACAAGTCTTCGTACCTCTCCCATGTGGCCTCATCTGGAGATTGACCCTTCTAGTGGACAAGGAACATGGCAGTAGCTGGTTGTCCCCTTTTTTGTTTGGCCTGGTAGTCCATGATTGCCTCAATGTCCCTATCGTGCGAGGCAGTAATTATGATAGGTGCCCTACTCGACTGTCCTCGGCTCAGATCCTCCTTGTCTTCATGGTAAGGTTTGAGCATGCTGGCATGGAAGACAAGGTGAATCTTTAGTGACATTGGTAGCTCTAGTCGGTATGATATCTTGCCAACCTTGGCAAGAATTCGGCACGACCCCTCGTACTTTCGCACTAAGTTTGGATTTACGCCCCATAGTGCTTTGAACTGCCTCGGATTAAACTTTACTAACACCAAGTCCCCTACTTTGTAATTAGTGAGACGTCGCGTATAGTCGGCGAACTTCTTCATTCATTTGGCCGTCTGGGCTAAGTGAGATTTGGCGGTATCTAGCTGCTCCTCGAAGCCTTTGGCCAAATGGTAGGCGCCCAAACTCTTCCCTTCGAATGCTGCCGGTAACGGACTGAGAGTTTGTGGTTGTTGGCCTGTGGCAAGCTCAAATGGGGTCCTTTCCATGGACTCACTCTGCTGCAGATTATATGAAAATTAGGCCACATCAAGCAACCTAGCCCAGTCCCGTTGATGCAAGCTTACGAAGTGCCTAAGATAGCACTCCAACAAGGCGTTTACCCGTTCGGTCTGGCCGTCGATCTGTGGGTGGAAACTGGCGGAGAAATGTAGTTCCGTGCCAAGTATTTGAAATAACTCCCTCCAAAAGTTTCCAGTGAAATGCGGGTCTCGATCGCTTATAATATGTCTCGGCAGCCCCCAATATTTCACCACATTTTTAAAGAACAAATGAGCTGCTTCTTTAGATGTGCACCCTAGTGTAGTAGGAATAAATGTTGCATACTTGGAAAATCTATCTACCACGACCATTATGGTGCCATACCCATCGGACTTTGGCAGGCCAGTGATAAAGTCCATGGTAATGCTCTCCCACGATCGTTCGGCTACGGGGAGTGGCTCTAAAAGTCCCTCTGGCTGACGTTGTTCTACCTTGTCTTGTTGGCAAACAAGACAAGTTTGTACATAACACTCGATATCATCCCGCATTTTTGGCCAAAAATAGATCGCCTCAATAAGAACTTGCGTGTGACACTGTCCTGGATGCCCGGCATAGCGTATCATGACTCTCTTTCATGATTTGCCGCCTTACATTGCCATACTTCAGAACATAGACTCTTCTCCCGGCAGTGAGAGGATGCCATCCTCAACCAGAAGCGTCGGGTCTTACCTTGTGATGCTAACTCCGTGAGTCTTTTCGCTTCTGGATCATGTGTCAAGCCCTCCTTGATGGCTTCTCGATTATCGCAGTGGGCTGTTGTGATGGCAGCTAACTCGGCTTTCCTACTCAAGGCGTCGGCCACAACGTTGCCTTTTCCTAGTTTATAAATAAGCTCGTAGTCAAACTCGGCTAGAAAATCCTGCCACCGTGCCTGCTTGGGAGTAAGCTTCTTTTGCGACTGGAAGTAGCTAGTGGCGACGTTGTCTGTTTGAACCACGAACTTAGATCCTAGAAAATAATGTCTCCATGTTCGAAGGCAATGGACGATGGCGGTCATCTCTTTTTCTTGCACCGTGTACCGCCATTCAGTTTCATTTAGTTTGTGGCATTCGAATGCTATGGGGTGCCTGTCTTGCATTAGCACGCCTCCAATGGCAAAGTCCAAGGCATCCGTATGGACTTCGAATGTCTTGGAGAAGTCGGGTAAGGCAAGAATCAACTCCTCTGAGATGGCAGCTTTGAGGCATTCAAACGCCTCTCGGCAATCTTGGCTCCAAACCCACGACTTATTTTCTTCAGTAGCTCCGTGTGTGGAGCGCCTATGGTAGAATAGCCATGAATGAATCTTCTATACTAATTGGCGAGCCCTAGGAATGACCTTAGTTCCATTACTTTAGTGGGCGTCTCCCACTCCACAATGGCTCGCACCTTGGCCCCGTCCATACAAAGCTGGCCCTGGCTGATCACATGGCCGAGGAAGTGAACTTTGTGCTGTGCAAATTCGTACTTCTCCCTCTTGACATACAGTTGGTTTTCCCTCAAGACTTGGAATACCTTGCGCAAATGTTCCACGTGCTCCTCCAAGATGTGACTATATATCATGATGTCGTCCAAATAGACTACCACGAAGTCATCGAGGTAGGGATGGAAGATCTTGTTCATCAAGGTACAAAATGTGGCAGGTGCGTTGGGTAGACCAAAAGGCATGACTAACCATTCATACGATCCGTACCTGGTGATACAAGTTGTCTTCGGCTTATCCCCTTCTGAATGCGCACTTGGTAGTAGCCTTTCCTCAAGTCCATCATGGAAAAGTACTTGCCTTGTCCAAGTATGTCGAACAAGTCAGCTATAAGCGGGATGGGATACTTATTCTTCACGGTTACTTTATTTAGCGCCCGATAATCTATGCATAGGCACAATGACCCATTCTTCTTCTTCTGGAATAACATCGGGGCTCCATAGGGTGCTTTGGATGGACGGATGTGATCATCTTCCAGGAGCTCTCTTAGCTGTTTCTTGAGCTCCTCTAACTCGGTTGGTGCCATGCGGTATGGCGGGTAGGCGGTAGGTCGATTGCCTGGCTCCAGCTCGATCTTATGGTCGACCTCCTGTCTGGGTGGCAAATGTCTAGGCAGTTCTTCAGGCATGATGTCTATGTTCTCCTCCAGTACCTTCTCTATACAAGGTGGCAAGGGTTTTGGGGCACCATCACTTCCACTCAAACTTGTGATGGTTGCCAGATAGGTCGGCTCCCCTTTCTTAAGGCCCTTCTCCAACTATATGGCCAATAACTGGGCAACTCCTCCTATCTTGGGTGTCTCCACCAATGGCACCATACATGACCCTTGCTTCTCAAGTGCGAACATCTTTTGGAAGTAAGGGGATATCATGCTAGGGTGTTGGTGGAAGAACTCTTGCCCAAGTATGACGTCAAAGATATCTAAGGGAGCGACAACGAAGCATGTCTTACCTTGCCAACTTCCAAAGGTGACGTCGATATCGTGTGCGACTCCACATACTGGCGTTGGAGGTGCATTAACTGTCTTCAGTCGTGTGCTGCTCGGACTGTAACTGAGGCCTAGTCATGCTGATGCCGTCTTGGTCATGACGTTGGCCTCTGCGCCGGTATCCACCATGGGATGGACTTGTTTCCCGTTCAGGGTCAAGTCTACATACTGCGTGGGGTAAGCCTCCTGCTTACCCGCTGGCTTGACAGGGGCTGCACAGAGCCCGATTATGCCCACATGTGTGGTGTCTGATCCTTAAGCCTGCTCCTGGGCCTTCTTCTCCTTGTATTCTCGTGCGATAGCTCCAAACTTCTTCATCTAAGGGCATCTCACATACCCTTGTGGACCTCCACAAATGTAGCAGCCCCTCTCCCTAGGCGGCTGTTTCTTTCTCTCGGCAACTACCTGTCGCATGGGCCTTCTAGGTGGGTGGGCTTCCTTGCCCCTACTCCGCTCTCCGCCACCTTTGGCAGGGTTACTCCTCGTCTCCCTTTCCTTGCCCCTGTCTTGCCTGAGGTCAGTCAGACTTTCTGCCTATGTGATGGCCTCGTCGAAGGTAGAAACTTGTCGACGCTCCAGCTCTGTTTTAGCCAACTCTGCAACCCGTCCATGAAGTGGAATAACATATCCTCCTCTATGAGGTTGGGGATTTTAAGTGTCAGGGTAGTGAACTCCTTTATATAGGCTTTCACGCTTCCCGTCTGCCTCAACTCCCGAAACCTCTTCTTCGCTTCATTGACGACGTTGTTGGGGTAAAACGTCTTCTTGAACTCTGCCTTAAATTGTTCCCATGTGTTAATCGTGCAGAGTCCCTTCCTTATCTCCACGTCGTTTCGTCTCCACCACAGCATCCCCGTCTCTGATAAGTATACTACGGTCGTGTTGATCTTCATCTCGTCGCTACTTATCCCGTTGCATTTGAAATAGTTTTCCAAATGCCACAGGAAATTTTCCACCTCTTTGGCATCACGAGAGCCCTTGAAAATAGGTGGCTTGGGAGCCTTGATCCTGGCCTCCCGCTCCACGGCTGGCGCAGTATTTCTCTCCTGGCGCAGTGCTTCCTCGAGTTCTCTTACCTTGGCATTCACGGCCTCCAACATGCCCATGAACCTTCCTTCCAAGGCCTCTATCTTACTCTCTAAGGAAGAATGAGCCTCTTCCTCTGCTGCGCGCTGGTCGTCTATGTCCTTGCGGATGTTCTCATTTTCTTCAAGGGTGATTTCCTCGAAGGAGGTGAGTCTGCCGTCAATCTTGTTCAAGCGGTGGCCCAACAACTCCACAGCTTGTCGGGCAGTCTCTACTCTAGTGACCCATTCCAACCCAGGAGTGACGTTGGTTGGCAACTCCTCTCGCTCCTCATCACTGTTGTTAGCAGTTGGAAGGGAGACAACATCGCTTGGTGCTGGATCTGTTGGCAGTTTCTCCGCCTTCTTGGAACTCTTCTTACCCTTGCGCTTTTGGGTAACGTCCGTCATGACTTTGGTAGTGCGGGCAGCAAAAACCTCTCCATCGATGGCCATTATATCCCTTAGAACCTGCTCTGATACCACTTTGTTACGTACTTAGAACTTATGCTAAGACTTCCGTACGGCACTAGACGGTTTGTTTAACTCTTGCAAACTCTAGTAAGCCTCGTTACCTAAGATCACTAAGGGAATGCTAGATTTTGAAAGACAAGAGAGAGCTTTTGAAGAAAGAAGGCTTTGATTGCTAAGAGAGAAAGCTTTACAATGCTTACAAGATTGCTTGATTTCTTGATGCAAAATGAAAGCCAAGGAGGGGTATTTATACTTGTCCACCTCCTCTATGGACGGCTAAGATTGTTTTGATCCTATGGCTAATATTGACTCTCTAGAGTTTTCTTAAGAAAATATCTAAGATATTTATGTACAAGGCTGCCTAAGAAATCTCCTAGCCGGTTCTACCATGTCCTTGAAGCTTCCTTAACTCTCTAGTCTTCTCTTCAACATTTTGCATAAGTCTGGAGAGTTCTGGAGCGTGCCGGACACGTTCCAGCGCAGTTTTGGGGCAGAAATAAGGCGGGACGTGTCACAATGCTCATTAAGAACAATAGCCTCACTTCATAATCAATCAAAGAAAAAAGAGAAAACCTTCCAAATAAACAAGAAAAATGTATAATAACTTTTGGAACACATGTTGTCCAAAAATTTCAGCATAGGCACAACCAACATAGTCTCTTGTTTTTCATGAAGAAACCTTACCAAAAACACAACTATAATAACTTATCTTCACCTTCAAGTTTGATAGCCTCCTGAAGAACCCTAAAAACCTCTTTTGGTTGCTTGACAAAGTCAAGAAAAGTTGAGAGAAAACTTGGAGAGCAATCTGATTTTTGTTTTGGTCAAGTTGAAAATGACTTATAGGAGCTATTTTAAACCCTTTTTAAAGGGATACTTTAGCCAACTTACTAAGGTTATTTTAGACTTACATTACCAAGCTAGTGATGCAGCTCCTTTCCCCTTTCACTTGGGCCTTATTGGGTACAAATTGGTTGGACCTTTGCTGCCCATTTTTCAGCTTTTTTCTTAATTAGTTTGGGCCTAAATTATCAAACAAATTTTGATGTCTTTGGGACCTTTTTATATTCTACTTGGGTTGACAATATATTCCATTTATGATGGTAAAACATGGGCTAAAGTTACACCCTTAATACGAACTTTATTCATAATCGGACTTGGACAAATTCGACCTCGGGCCTCGTCTCCGTTTAGCTAGCAATTTTAAGCTAAGCAAGTAGATGATTCACCTGCTAGCTTCTTGAGTCTTACAAGCACCTCAATTCTCTCATTTTGTTCAGGGTCGTGATCTCCTCAATATTACACAAAACATGCATACACTTGACCCTCTTAAGCGTTAGACATACATATCACCCTTTAATAGGAGATTCAAGCACTTTTTTTAAAAATTGGTGCTAATTTGACCAAACCATATCATGTTTCATTTGCATAGTACTACTATTGTAAGATGTGAAGTTTTACATGCTGGCACCTAGATCACACAATGCCTTTCCAAACTCCACATCTCTAATGGTGCATGGTATGGTAAAAGCGCCGAAATCTTCTTCCTTTTGAACCAAGGACCTCGTAGCAATTGGACTGCAATGTTAAAGCTCTTGGTAGAGCTCTTGAATCACAATGTGCTTCTTCATAACTAGGTCCTTCATGTACTTTGGAAACCTTAGCATCTTGTCCAACGCCTTAATGAGAAGGATGTTGATGGAGAGTTGTTTCAGCATGGAGGGAAAGTGCTTGAACTTGTGCTCCTCCTCCTAGTTTTTGATTCTCTGTGGGAAGGGACGAGGAGGCCTGGGAATGGGCTTCAACTTCTATGGCATAGCTACAACATGACTCACCACATCCTTACCATAATTATCTTCAAAATTTGCGTCCTTCACCTTAATTATCTCTTCTCGAACACCATCCTCATCAATTGGCATGGTAGGATCAATTGTACTCTTGCCACCATGAGTAGTAACCGCCATGCACTGCTCCTTATTTTTAGGATTTTGAACTGTGGTTCTTGGTAGTGTACCCCTCTGATGTTGGTTGAATTGAGTTGATTGTTGGACAAACTGTTGTTCAAGCTGTTTAATGGCAACAGAATGAGACTTGATTTTTTGATTTATACTGGAGATCTCAGATTTCAACCCCCTCAAAGTCTAATCTTGTGTCTCATCTTTCCTCAATAGGTGGTCAAATATCTCCTGAACTCTTGAGCTACTCACACCTGTGTCACGGTTATATGGTGGCATATAAGGAGCATTTCTGTAACCATCTCTGCAGCCCCAATCTGCATCTCTGTCTTGGCCACATTTCCTATTATAATACCCTCTATGGTTGTCTCTGAGTGCTCTATCTCGATTGAAGTTCTAGCCTTGGTTTCCTTGGCCTTAGTGCCAATAATTGTGATTGGATATTTGGACATTGGTCCAACACCCCCCATCTAATCAATAATAAAATAAGTATCCTTCTCACAGTAGGGATCATCATACATGGGTGTACGTAGAGGCTGATGAACCACTGCATTGACTCGTTCTGATGCTGCTTCATCATCACCTTCATACCTATATGGATTCGGGCAAATTCTTACATAATATCTTTATTTATTTTAGCTTGCTCGGAACCAATACTGACAGTGCATGAACTCTTGGCAGATGCTCTATCCCTTTGCAACCATGTATGATTGGTCTTGACCACTCACTCCATTCTTTCAGCAATCCTTGTGATGTCTCCCAAGTTACACCTCCTTTTTGAGGATAAAGTGGTCCTTGTCATGAAATAGAACCTAACTAAGGTTCGGGTCGAATCAAAGGGAATATGTAGACTTAGGTAAATTCAATTAATGCAATTTGTGTGATTAACCAGCTTACTTCCCCAAAAGGGGTTTTTGCAATAATAGTAGAAAAGTAAAACTAACTAGCATGAGAGTTTAATCAACATGGGGAAAAACTAGGGTTTTGTGTTCCCCATGATTCCCTAACTCAGTATCACCAGATAACCTAATTCTTGTCTAGTCTGTAGCATGCA
>JAPFFP010047488.1:0-10339 GCA_026153255.1 Solanum medicagineum | reverse complement strand
TATTTGTTTCTGTATTTCTAGTGGCTTGTACACGTGACAACCTGTTCTTGGGTGGGATTTAAGTTTATGAAAATTTTTGGTTTGAGTTTATTTTAGTTCAAGTGCTTCTGCACATTATATTTACTATCCTTTTTGAATTAAGGCTGACTTACTCTAGTAGAATTGAGCGAGTGCCATCACGCCAAATTTTTGGGTCGTGACACTCAAGAACAAGACTCCTTATGAACTCTTGTTTGGAAGGAAACCTAGCACTAGTCACTTGAGGGCCTTTGGTTGTAAAAGCTTTGTTCTTAAGAATGGCAAGGAGAAAGTTGAAAATTTTGACTCTAAGAGTTATGAGGGTGTTTTTGTTAGTTACTCTACAAACAATGAGGGTTATGGAGTATTCAACAAAAGAACCCTCTGTATTGAAGAAAGTGTCCATGTCGTCTTTGATGAGTCTGGGAAATGAAGAGTATCAATGATAGAGAAGACTCAGATTTGGATGAGCTACTCTAACTTCAAAAGGATAGTCCGATAAATGATCCTTCAACTAATAATGTTGTACAAACTGCTGGTAGGACAAATGAAGGTGATGACAATGATGTGCTAAACACTGCTCAACTAGAAGAAGAAGACAACCTTGATCCCTCAAGAAGTCAGGTTCAGTCTGCACCAAGGACCTCCAGATGGAAACATCAATCATCTTATCCTATGAACAATATCCCTTTTGGACTCTAAGATTAATACCAGATCTAGGACTAGAAATTTGATGTCATGTGGTGCCTTTTTGTCTTCCATAGAACCCAAAAATGTCAAAGAAGATCTTAAAGAAGTAGATTGGGAAAATTCAATATAGGAAGAACTACTTTAGTTTGAGAGAAGCAAGGTATGGCATAAGGCTCCTAGGCTTAAATTAGATGAAAATGGAATCATCACAAGAACCAAATCTATATTGGTGGTACAAGGTTTCAATCAAGAAGAAGGAATGGATCATGATGAGACATTTTCTCTAGTAGTTAGAATGGAAGAAATCAAAGTTCTGATTGTCGTTGCCACCTACATGGAATTCAAACTGTTCCAAATGGATGTAAAGAGTGCCTTCTTAAATGGGTACCTTAAAGAAGAGGTTTATATGAATTAACCACCTATTTTTAAATATGTGGAATTTCCAGATCATGTCATGAAACTGGATAAGGCACTGTATGTGTTGAAGCAGGCTCCAAGGGCCTGTTATGAGAGGTTGTCTAGATTTCTACTCAGTCATGGATATACGACAAGCAAAATCGACAACACTTTGTTTCTAAGGACCAGGGGAAAGAATTTGCTGATTGTACAAGTGTATGTTGATGATATCATTTTTAGAGCTACTACAAATTCTCTCTGTCAAGAATATGGAACTTGATGCGATGTGAGTTTGAGATGAGCATGATGGGTGAGCTTAGCTTCATTCTTAGATTACAGATTAATCAGACCCTTGGTGGTACTTTTATCAGTCAAGAAAAGTACATTATGGACTTGCTTAAGAAGTATCAGCTGATAGATACTAAGTCAATTGACACTCCAATGGGTACAAATGCTAAACTGGATGATGATAAACCTGGTAACTTGGTGAATGCAACTATGTATAGAGGAATCATTACATCACTACTATACTTGACTGCCAGCAGACCCGACATAGTTTTCTGTGTTAGCATGTGTGCTAGATTTCAATCTTGTCCAAAAGAATCACACTTGAAGATTGCTAAAAGGATTCTCAGATATCTCAAGGGAACTGAATGCTTAGGACTTTGCTATCCTACTGGTGATTGTTTTGATCTTTTAAGATATGCAAATGCTTATTTTTTAGGGTAGCTGGTTGATAGAAAGAGCACCTTTAGCATGGTTCATTTCCTTGGGTCTTCACTAATGTCTTGGGGGACCAAGAAGCATGATTCAGTGGCACTATCCACTGCAGAGGATGAATATGTAGCTACTACTGCTTGTTGCTCACAATTACTATGCATCAAGCAGCAACTAGAAGATTTTGGAGTTCTGATAGTCACAATTCCCCTCATGTGTGATAATACAAGTGCTTTGAACATGGCTAAGAATAAAGTTCATCATAAACGAAAAAAGCACATTAATGTGAGACATCAATTTCTCAGGGACCAGGTGGAGATGTGGAATATATGTATGAAGTTTCGTAGAACAGAGGACCAGATTGTTGGTATCCTCACTAAGCCTCTTTGCAGGGACCATTTTAAGAGAAACAGGTTGAAGTTAGGACTGATCAAGCAGAAGCATGAAGGGTTTAAATGATTGCTATTTTTTCTCCTACATTCTTATCTAGAAATGTCTAAACATGTATCTGAGAATTTATCACAATAAGTTAAATGCCTTCATGTACTTTGTAGGTCAGTAGAAATTGACATTTTCGTAGGACCTGAAGATAGAACTGGATGAGTTTTACTCGGGAATTTGACTCACTACTAGGTTGGTATTTTGTTCATAATATCTTAATTCATTAATATGAATGCACAAGATCTGTTATGTCGGTTCCACTTTTCTGAACAGATGTCATCTAGTCCCAATATTTCAAGGGTCGCAAATAATCAGGGACCAAACACTTTTTTCCTCCCTTTTAAAAATGATTTTCATCCATCATTTGTCTCACACTGTTTTAAGATCATTTAGTCTTGTACTCTATCTCTTGTCTTCTCTTCTTCCTTATGATAAAATACATTCTTTACCATGTCAAGAAGCCAAAAACACTCCCCTTCACTATTGTGTACTGAACATGACTATTCCCACACCTAACATTAACATACAACCTTCGACCTCTATCCATATCCCCGCAAAGACTGAAGAGTTGCATCCCCTGACCCAAATCCTTTCACCACCCTCACCAACTGTCTAACTTCCTCCTACCTTTGCACCCATGAGGATTGAACCCTTCAGTGCCATACTTGATAAACATCCTGTAGAACCATCTCATACTACTACATAGGAATATGGAAACTCTTCTACTGGGACCTACATCATCATTCCTTTCTGAGAAACATTTTGAGGGAGATCTCACAGAGGACAATGGGACAGAATCTAAATAATTACTGAGGGACCAGATTGGGTTGCAAGGAATTTGCTAGGTCTAAAGAAGGCAGATCAAGATGTCGGAAATGAACCAACTCCCCCTAACTCATCTTAGCACTGGGTACACCTGTCTTTGATCAAACACCACTGAGTGAGATCTATCGGTAAATGTAGCTGGTGAAGAAGAAGTGAATACAGATGATGAGGATGATACTGTACCATTTTCATGAAGAATGAAGAAGCTAAATGCCCCTGCTGCTTCTATTCCTGAGAAGGACTAGGTCAGGAAGGCAAAAGGTAAGGAGAAGGTGAATAAGGAAACTACTGTAGTTGCTAGAAGTTACATAACCAGGGGCACTAAAACGAAGCTTATGAGTGATGTAACGGTGGCTAGCAAGAGAAAACAAGCACTAAAGAAGAGATGGAGGAACACTACAGTAATGGAGGAATACATACCTGAGGACCAGGTTGTCAGTGTGGAAGATGAAAAAGAAGTGAGTTGGATTGAGTTTGAGGAGGACTCGGTTACTCTCAGAACACTATCTGAGGTAACCAAGTCATCTTCTCATGGACCTAAAGCCACTAAGGACCCTAAGAGTCTAAAGAAAAATATTGGGAAAGGAAAGATGGGTGACCCTGCTCCTACAAGGGAACTAGGTTCACAAGTAAAAAGAAGAAAAATTGAGAAAGTTCTAACCAGGGAGCAAATGATCAGTTTGCTTCAAAAAACAGAAAGTTTTACGTGGAAGGTTGTTTGATCCTACGGTCGTTGCATAAGTCCCCCCCCCCTTTTTAATCCATTTCTTTAGTCTTTAGGGAGCGAAAGCTTGACTTTACTAAACTATTTCAAAGTTGGGGACACTTGTTTGAATGACCAGTTCCATTCCTTCATGAGTGGGAAGTGAGGGAGTTTTACATCAATCTTAATTTTTCTTAATTTTTCGAAAAAGAGACCTCATACGGTCGCTATTTTATTATTTATTTTTATTTTATATTTTTATAAAGGAGACATCATATTATCACAATCTTATAATTCATTTTTATTTTATATTTACAGAAAGAGACTTCATGAGGTCTCTATACTTTAATAAATTTATTTAAATTCATACAAAATAGAGACCTTTTGAGGTTCTTTTTAACAATGTACAGATAAAAGAGTGATCTCATGAGGTCTCCTTTTAACAATATAAAGACAAAAGAGTGACCTCATGAGGTCTTTCTTTTATAATATGCAGACAAAAAAGTGACCTCATGAGGTCCCTTTGCTGGAAACAAAATGTAGCAATGTGACCTCATGAGGTCTCTTTTTTTAAAAAAAACTGGTAGCTTATTGCTACTTTTGCAACTTTCCACCTGTCATTTAATTCAATATATATTTTACACAATCAAATCAAACTCAAAGAGTTACCAACAATACAACAAAATACATTTGCTACATATTCTCTTATCAACTCAATATGAAAATCAACTTAAAAGTGATTCACAATTGAACCAACCGAAAAGTCATAAATCACATAATAGGATTTCAAAGTTATTAGATATTCAGAAACCATATAAGAAGTATCATGAAATAACTATGAACATAGAAATTTAGACTAGTACAAGTTTAAACATCACTTATAATGTTGTGGTGTGTTTGCTATATCATCTTCGTCATCTTCTTCACTACTAGACTTATCTATCAAATTTCTTTGTTGACCATTTATTGGAGGTCGAGTAACTTGAGGCTAAGAAGGTCAAGTAGGGAAAGAAACAACACTAGGACAAGGGGGAATCCCTCCCGTAGCAAGTAATGCATCTAATTGGGCCTTTAGACCCACATACTCTATGTCCCTTCGTCTTTTGCTAACCCGCGAAGCTTCCACTTGGCTAGATAACTCAGCAATCTTCTTTTCAATAGCCAAATTAGTCTTCCTTGATTCATCATCAAGAGAACTACCTAGGCCTTCTAGCTCAAAATGATATTCACGAAAGGTCCATTGTGGCATGCGATAAGCATATCTATATCTACTGGGACCACTATCTATGTCTAGCAAAATTCTCTCAGCTTGTTCTTGGCTAAGTGGCATCCCTTGGATATCTTCCGGCTGAATCTGACAAAAATTCTTTATAGCTTGAAGATATCGATCCTGAATTAAAGAGTAATAATATTATATCATAATATAAATTTAGAAAATAAAGTAAACTATTATTTCACAATAGAAGCTTACATAGGTTTGGTGAGCTTATGGCTCAACCCAAACATCTAGATCTTCAGGATTTTTCTTCTTCATTGTATGTGTTGCCTTGAATGCACCGGCCTGAGTTACCAGCCTCCCCAACTCCTTTACCTACAAATGAAATTATTTATATTCTAGAATAATTAAATACTAATACCTACAATATAAATGACTTAAGAAAAATGGCACGTACCAATTTTATTCCTATAGTTCCTTGACTTTGAGCCCCACTTGTGTGTAGAGAGCCACCCTTAGTAGATGCTCTAGCCTTCTTACCAATTTTACTTATCTGTTTGAACCTTGGATTGCTCTCCCTATGGTTAAGTAGTTTTTCCCAATCCTCGGATAGAATCCATCGAGGCTTTTTATTCCTTTTACGAGCTTTCTCAAATAAACTAGAGAGTGAAGGTCCTGCTTTCTTATGAAAATTTGCACAAATTTAGGTCTCACGTTCTGGATGTAAAGCACACTTTTTCTGCAATGACAAGATAGTATTTGCTAATAGCTATTGTTGAAGATAAATATTTAAGCAGAGCTAAAGAAATAAATTTTAATGTACCCTAAACTCCAAAAAAATTTGTCTCTTGAGATTGGCTGGCATCTTGCCCTAAGTAGGATATGCATATCTAAAGAGATTTTTTATAACCTCCGAAATAGTCCTCACAGCATCATCTGGATTAAAATTGTAATACAAAATTAAAACAATTATTATTAAAATTAAGACAATTATGAGATGATTATAAACTAAAGATACTTTGTAAAAAAAAGTAAATCTCTCATGTATAGCCATCAGGCTCAATGACAAGTCTATTATGTGTGTCTCTCACATCAACTTATGTAAGAACTTGACCATTTGTAGCTGACTGGCCTGTTGTAAGAGCGTTGGGCTCAGAACTATTGTCTTGAAGGCAAAGGATTGACATACTAAGTTGTGAAGTAGATGCTGTTAAAAAATGTGAGTATATAGGGGTGTGAGTAATTGTGTGAGAGATACTAGATGATGGTCGCTGAGCCTCTGGAGATAAATGTGTGTACCCATGTGGAGTAGCATACCCCCGACTTAGCCATCATCATAGGTGCTTGAGGGAGTGGCTGAGTATACTCAAATGGTGGATGCATATAGGCCGACGGAGGATAAACTGTGGAGGCACTTGACTAGTAGACTCAATCTGTGGCAGATAGAGGGTTTGTTTCCAATGTAAGGGGCATTTCTTTCAGGGTAGATGAAGATAGTTTGAGTGAGATTTTGAATGTGAAGAAGGAGGGAATCAGGACTGTTGTTGATATATACCCCACAAAGAATTTCTTAGAGGAGACTGGAAAATTGAAGAACCTGAATCCCTCAGCAGTCTCCAAGAAACTTCTCAAGGGACAATGTCAGCTATACTTTGAGTTTGTCAACAAAGTCCTACTTCCAAGAATAGAGAAAAGGAGCATAGCCACAATGGCAAAACATATATCCAATGGAGAAGTTGAGCACTACGGTGGAAATTAATCTGTCAGCACTAATGATGGAGCATATGACTAAAGTGCTCAACATGACTGAAGGCAAACATGGTCTGGCCTATGGATACTTGCTCAACTATATGTTGAAGTACCATGCTGTGGAGAGTAGTAGGGATATCATATGAACCATTAAGCAGTCCTTGTATCGTAACACTCTAATTGAATGTGATTTTGGGGAAATAAAGGCAAGGACCAAGAAGTCCCCCATGTCTGATTTGGTGGATCGGAAGGAGGTCGTGAATGGACAAGTCACGGAACTGACCGCTGCCTTAGCCAAAAAGGATGTTGATCTTGTGTTGCTGAACGCTAAACTAGCTCAAGCCTCGGGTGAGGGACCTAGCTCTACTGAGGTACTCAGGTTCAAAAAGGAGCATGAAAGGCAAGCCAAGGAGATTAAATCTCTTACTCGGCAACTTTTGGAGGCACATAGGGACCATAATGCTAGGCTGTTATGCTGATCCAGTCATTTTCCCCCAAGTCCTCTAGTTCCTAGGTTACCCTACTTTATATATCTCCTTGGTGTCCTTATCTCTAGTCTTTGTTATATCAACTTTTGTTCTTGTGGTCTATGGCCCAGTCCTGGGCATTTCATTTTTTTGTGTTGGATGGTTATGACTGGAATACTAATCTAAATTGAAATGGTTCTTTTTGTGATTTTCTTGTCTTGTTCATGTTCATTATTTTTTATGCTTTGGATCATATTATGCATTCTCAAGTACCTGGTATTTCGTAATTGTGGTTCTTCTCTTAGTTTACTGTTTATTTTTAATGATGCCAAAAGGGGAAAGATCATATTCAGGGGGAATAGGTTATGTTCAAGGGGGACATCAGGTACGGGAAGCATACGCTCAGGGGAACAGGTAGACCAAGCATAGTTTGTCATCATCAAAGGGAGAAATTGATAAGTATATGGCCTTTAAATGTTTTGATAATTAACAAACTAAGTCAAGGACCAGATAGACCATTGGACTAATTTGCCAAAGTGGAACATGGGATACAGATGATAAAGTTGTTGTGGTTGGTGAAATATCTATCAGAAGTGTACTGAAAAATCAATGGTCCATGCACTATACCGACGACAGTATAAAAGGAGTTTTTCCAAGGAATAAACTTAAGTTTTGAAGCATAATTTACATCAAATATTCTTGTGCTGAAAAGTTCTCTCTTGATTCCTTGTGCAAGAAGATGCAGTTGCTACAAACGAGGGACCTGATAGAAGGCTTCTATAGTTCTCGAGTTTGTTAGTTGTTGTGTTGTGTGGTTAACTGTAAGATCACACTTAAACTATAAAGATACATGATCAGTATTGTTTATTATAATTTTTTTTATTGTAAACCCTATAGACAGTTTGTAAGTCATAAGGTATGGATGTGCGTTAATCTAACTTCATAAGGGGTTGAGAGTGTAGACTGAAGTAGGTTTTTATTGCTCATTGCTTGTACTTGGGGTGCAAGTAATTTTTGTGGGAAAGTAGAGAAATAGCCATTTGTGTTGTATTTGTTTACTTTGCTCATTAGTGGATTTGATTTTGGGAAATCCTGTTGAAGATAGGTCATGGTTGTTCCTCCCTTGAGCAAGGAGTTTTTCCACGTAAAACCTTGCATATTTCTTTCTGTTGTTGACTTTCTTCTAGTTTTTGCTTATAGTGTTTAGAGGGGCTAGGTTCCTTACTGTCTATTAGCATATTAACTTATCAATCTGAATTGGATGACGGTGATTGTGTTCAACCTCAATATATAGCTTTGGAGCAACTTTCCTATCTTGGTTGTAAATTAGTGATGTTGCTTGTGTTCTACTTTGACCTCTAGGTTTACCACAACCTCTGCACCTAGCTTGGGATCTACCCACAAATGTAGGAGACTTATACCCACCCTCAAAAGACCTTGTCCTATCTATTTAAGAAAGAATTAAACAAATGAAGTTTAGATGTTCACACTATTATCAACATATGATAAGAAACAAGATTAATGAAGTATTCCAACAAAATACCAATAGCCTCCCAAAGATTGGATACAGATGTCATCGTAACAATCTGTGGGATTCTATTAAGCACTTGCTCCTATAATTGTAAGATCAATGAACCTAAAGCTCTGATACAACTCTAGTAAACCAATTCGAGCTATGACGACTCTTACTATAACCATTAGTAGGCAAGCCAAGACCAAAACCAAACTTTACAAAAGACAATAATTTAAACTAGTAAAAATAAATAGAAGTAAAATGAAATAGGAATAAAAATAATAAATGAGATCAGGTCCTAGTATAGATATGTAAGTACAATACAAATTATATTAAATAGACCAAAATTGACTGAATAACAAACAAACAGAAACAAATCTCCAGACCTGGTATCACCTATACAAGAGTTGCTAAGTATTGAAAGTTGACATACATATAAATGCAAGAGACTAACTATCAAAATACAAAATATTCATTCGCTGCAAAAAAATTGAAAAATATTAAGTCTGTGACTCTAGAAGCTCATCCTGATCTGAGTCTCACACAACTATGAGAGATCTAACGCTCTCTAAAGGTGGCTCAAACTGAGAGTTGCATCATGAAAAGATGCGGAAGTGCAATATCAGTATCCAAAACACGAGGTACCTAGTAGGCATTATAGGAATCTCAAAAAGATTACATAAACATAACTAGCACGATGATACTAATAGTAAAATGGTAAATTCATAAAATTAGGTAAGTATTACCATAGGTATAGGATGAATAAACAACCATCTGAAAATAATCTCCTCAAAGATAAACATACACAACAATACCCCGAAAAGTCAAGAAGCATAAAGAAGCACTAGTAGGATGATATAATAAAACAACAAAACTTGGAAGATGTCTAAGGCCACCCAAAATAATACCTCAAGCTCATCACTAATGAAAAGAACTAAAATATTTAAAAAAGACTGCTAAAAAAAATGCCTTGAGCTCATCAACAATAAGAAGCAGCTGAAACATGAACTCTTATATGATTTTTCATCCCTTTTAATTCCAATGTTAAACAATATTCAAAAATCTCCGAGTTTAATTATTTCAAATAAATAATATTTCTTTAACAAATATCAAGACTTAACCAAAATAAAAACCAAATACAAGGATCTTGCCTCCGTCATCACATATTATACACATTCAGGTAATCCAATCAAAGCACCGAAAATACTAACCTAGAACTCAAGCATCCCCTTGCACATGACCTTAGGCCCAACAAATTAGTAATTATCTAAGAAAGAACAAGAACTCGAAAGCACACAAAAAGGGTTTAAAAAGTAAACAATACAAGATGGCATGTGGCTATCTAAGTTTCACACTACCTATAAGCCATTTCTAAGGATACTAAAAGACACGAGCAATAAGAACCAGCCTAAGCTAAGGCTTGTTTGGCTAAAAACCTATACTAACAATCCAACAATACGAATCACATAACTATGGATCAACTATGAATATCAAATCCTAAATATTAAACAATCCATATGATACTACTTTGTTGGAACAGATGCGTACAAACGTAAAGAAGATAACAAGATGGAACACAGAAGTTAACGTGGTTCACCGACAAT
>JAPFFP010047487.1:0-10341 GCA_026153255.1 Solanum medicagineum | reverse complement strand
TGAATTACGCCATGTTCGCCCAAACTTTTCCAATTAAACGGTTAACTTTGACTAATTAATTTACGGGGTCTAACACGTCGACACCATTTTTGTCGTTTTCTCTCATACGTTACGATCATCCAAACTTTTGAACTTAATTTTGTACTTATTCATTGGAATATGAAACGACATTGTTTAGTCGTGAAACAACGCCATCCGTCAGATTAGAAATTTAAAAATGCATATTGACCGTTCATTTAATCTCTAAGAAAAAGGCCACTGGTTATAAGAAGGGGCTAGCAGAGAAAAATGACAGAAATATATTGAGAACAGGGAAGAGAAGAAGAAACAGGAGGGCAAAATGTCAGGAGTCACTCAATAGGAAGAAGAGAAGAAGGTCGTCGACAAGGGTGGCTACATTAACCCCAAAGTGAAGGGCCAGGTCTCTATTTTTTCGTGATTTTTTAATTCTTTTTTTCATTTTTTTTGGTTGCGATTGTTGATGATGCTAATTGTTATAGTTTTTGATCAAGTGATTAGTTTAATTTTTATTTTTTTTCCTATTCTATGGATTGTGTGGTGATTGTATAGAGTTTGAAGTTTGTGTTTTGGGGTAAACTCTTAGCATCGGTTAGTTGAGGAACACATTATCTGTGATTAATTATCGCATGATTGTTATGGTATAAAAATTAATACTACAGTGTTGGTTTAACTAATCTCATGATAAATCTTCCATTATTTTACAACTAAACATGGTATAAACTCATAACAAAATTAATTTTGAGATTAGTTATATTTTATACCTCGTTTTGAACGAGCCCTTAGAACCTAGAAAATGAGTTTTGGCAAATCAAGGCTGTCAATCAAGCTGTTAGCCGTTGATTGCAGTTCAATTTACATACTGGAACAGAGTAATTTTATAATTGAGAAATTTTCGCATGACAGTTGTTAATGGTTAGAAAATCCTGAGCGCAGGGTTCATGATTTGAAGTTTATGGATAAGGGATTTTCGTTTTACCTTTCTCCAGTTATACATTGGACTTTTGAACCTGTGACATACACCTAACACATGCATCATGCATAGAGTGCTATGCTAGATCAAATCCTTTAGTGCATAAAGGAGAGTTTGGTTCTTGTATATTTGATATATATATCAACTATACTTAACGAGTTCATCGCTGAACTCAAAAGGGCTTTTGGAATAAAGATAAAATGTGGATAGATGGTTGCTCCATGCAATGTGCTTGTGTCAATGTATTTAATTTTCCATCCGATTTTTGGTACCTGCATTTGGTCTAACTATGTTCGGATCACGCGTTGGAAGGTCCATTCTAGGGAGTTATGCTCTAAATAGTTTTTAATCTATACTTAGGGCTTGAACCCAAGACCCTGGTTAGTGGTTAAGGGTAGAGTGTTTGAGTTAATATCTATTTGATCTTAATTTTACATAAACATTTCTAGTGCGTTCCACTTCTAGGAGTGTAATCTAATGGTGAAGTAAGTGGAAGGAGAACTAGGTTCAAATCTTAGCGCAGGCAAAAGAATTAAAGGCGATTTTTTTGCAATTTGTATTAATCAACTAAAGCTTAGGTGTGTTGACTCGTACTTGTTGGAGTGAGGTAGTAGGTATCTATTATTAGAAATTTAGAGGTCTTGCAAGGTTGGCATTGAAGCAAAGCTAACTAATTGCTATTGCTTATCATACATATTGCTTTCCCATCATGGAAGTGTGCTATGTATAACTAGAAACTCATTGATCATAGAAATTCTGCCTTTTACATTGCTTGATATACACTAATAAGGTTGTGGAGAGTCGTAGTCACAGACCGGTTATTGGTCAAAATTCAAATCAAATCAACCTAATCGATTTTTAAATTCTCAAAACCAAACAAAATCAATTATAATACATATTTATTGGTTTTTATTGGTTTGATTCGGTCATTTGGTTATTAACGATACAACAACAACATACCCCAGTGCCTCAAAAGGCTCCCGCTCATTGCGGGGTGAGGGGGGGGTCAGATGTACGCAGCCTAACCCCTATGTTTAAAAACATAAAGTGACTGTTTCCAGATGACCCATGAGGAGCGTCGAAAGTTGCATTGACTAACTGCTACTTCACAAATGAAAAAAGCGCAGACAGTTTAAAGAGCCATTTTGCTTTATTCCATCATACTCCAAAGCCAAAAAATAGTCAATCTTTGGCTCCATCCGAGATTGATGGAAAATTGGTTATTAACGATACACAAAAATAAAAGAAATGCTACATTCAAAACGGGAAAAAAGTTTTAACAATACATTCAAAACGAAAAATAGTTAGAACAACTGATATTATAGAATTTTGGGTCACTAAATTTACTATGAATAAGGTTTTAAAATTCATCATTTTGGTATGGAAAGAAGATATAGTGACATTTCTAGTCCTACCAACATTTTCCTATACGTGAATTATTAAGATAAATATTTTTAGCTTCAGTATATATGCTTTCATAAATAGATTAAAAAATAAAATTCGATGAAAACGTATACAAGATCTTTAAAGTTATTTTTATGTCTAATTATAAAACCTATGTATATAATTTGTCGGTTTGATTTGGTTATTTCTTTGATATTTTCAAAAAATCCAAACCCAAGCTATACATGATCGACTTTTAAAAAACAAATCAAATCCAAATTATTTGAATTTGGTTTGATTTTTGTATTTTCGATTTGGATCAATTTTTATCCAAACCGTGAACATCCCTAGTTGTAAGTATTTCTTCTTCCTTGATGGTCTCGGGTTTGAGCATTGGGTATGAAGTTGTGTTTTGTAGTGACTTTTCACCCTCTAATGTGATACTTTTCATCTTGAGCTCTTATCGCTACGTAATACAGATATCAGATATTGAATAGAAATCCCCTAAAAGTTACTTCGTTTATGCAATGTCAATTCTCTAATTGCAACATTAAATATGAGAATAGATTGAAATATATGGTGAATCTATTTACTTTATTAACAACTGAGCCATATATGATTTTTCTAATATGGTCATCATTAGGTGTTAGGGGTGACAAAATTATCCTAAGAAAACACGATCTTTCAATCCTTTTAGGACTGAGTGGGTGATGTCCTTAATTCATTCATTTGTTAACTCAACCAATTCTTTTGGCCCATCTAAAAATTGGACTACTTTGGACTAAAATGTAACCTAGGAAAAACCATTAAATTTTTTGTTAAACTACTTTTTACCTTTATAAAGATTTTATCAAAAATATTCTCCGAAGATAGAGGTAATGTTTGGGTACTACTACCCTTAGACCTCACATGTGAGATTACACTAGGGAGAAGTGGTAAGTGTTCTGTAAAATTAGTCGAGGTATGTGCAAGTTGGTTCAAACCCTATGATTATAACTTGAGCTATGACCTATTGCTTAGACCATCTTGATCTAGTTCATTTCAGTCTAAGTAATATTTGAGTCAACCATCTGTACAAATTCTTTCTAACACGTTCGTTTGACATCTTTAATTGCCATAAAGATATATCCTTAATTTGGAGTTGTTGATGGCAAAACTAGACCTCGAAAGTATCAATGATATATATATATGGTACATAAGCTTTCAATCAAGAATTGTAATTACAAAAATACCACTAGAGGAGAGATGTGTGCAAAATACATCTTGCCATGCTCCAATGGAAAATCTGAGGCTCAATATGAAATTAGTATGAAAAATTGAGTGAAAAAGTGGTATCGGTTGATTTTTAGAGCAACCGTATCAGAAGGTAATTTTTTGATGCAAAAACGAAAGATGGTGAGGGTGCACGATAGGTGTGCGACGCGCACCTGTCGTGGGCCAGCACTTAATTTTGTTCCAAAAATTTTATACGGTGTTGGAAAACTCGTTCGGAGAATTTTCGGCAAAAATCACCAAATTGCATAGGGTCTGTGTCGCGGACCCCGTATCCTGAGATGGAACGTTTTTTCTTAATTTCATAAGAGGCATTCTAGACCTTTCCTAACCCTTCTAAACTCAAAACACAATGTAAATTGGTCATTTTGAGCGTAAATAGGATTTCAAGTCCCATTGTATATCCTTTCTAAGTTCTTGAAAAAGGCTAGGGCTAAGAAGAAGAGAAGAGGAGAGTAAATTGAGGAGTTCGATGAGAGTTCTTGAGGGGTGATTGTTCAAAAGCTTCACACCAGGTATGTAAGGCTAAACTGAAGCATGGGATTATTCTCCCATGTGTCCCATTGATGGTAATGGAAGAGTTGAGAGCCCATGAGTCCCCATACATGTTCTTGAAATACTTTCTTGATTACACTCTTGAAAATTATATCTATTACATGTATTTTCATATCTTGATGATCATCATAAACTTATTTTTCTTGAATTGAGTACTTCTCATGAGATATTGTATAAACCCTATATGTTAACTTTTGAAAGCATGCATGAATGAATCTAGGGATAGAGTCTAGAGCCTTGACTTAAGAATGTGGATTGTGATTGTGATGTGATCATCATAATAGGTTGATAGAACTTGATGGTCCATGAGTATTCATAAATGAACTCTAATGATTTGTCTAATCGATTGTTCCCTAATGATTGGTTTGAGCTCTTTGAGAGATTGATTGAGATAGAGTTGATGAGATGATAAGAGTCTCTATGAGACTGATTGAGATTATTTTATTGGGACTGATGAGCTTATTGTAAGGACCCGGATATTTGTATAGCTTTAGTGACACTTGAGATTTGGTTTCAGAAAGTTTTTGGCTAGGTTGACACTTTATGGAACCTCCAAGATCGATCTAAGTTCACTTTCAAGCCTTCAATTCAAGTTATTTCTTGTTGTTTAAGGCCATCATGGGTCTCCTACATCAAGTCAAGTTCAAAGGAATTTTACTGGCTATGTTTTTTCACAAGTACTGATAGAAGGGTCAACTTTAAATGGTCATGTCTCCTAGAACAAAATGAACTGGGTGGGCCATGACCTATCCAGTTAAAGCCCTTTGAATTAGATTTCCAATGCACTTAGTTTCACCTCATATAGAGTTCGCGTGAAGAAGTTATGCCCGTTTATATAAGACCCTTCTGAGAAGTGTTGCCACACGGGCCAGTAAACGGGAAGTGGGGCTTTTAACGAACCGTGGAAATGGCCTTGGGCCTAAAACATCCTTTATTGTCCTAAGTATTGGGGTACGATCAGTGGTATTAGTGTAAGGGAGGCCACACGACCAACCACAAGGGTCATGTGGTGTTAGACGGGCCATTTGGCCTTCCGTGAAGTCTCCGGAGTGAAAAATATTCTAAGTATGGGATCACCATCTTGTAAAATTTTCACAAGATTTTCCTAACGCTGGGGTGACGGGAGCATCACACGGATCGTGTGGCTCTACACGAGCTATTTATTGGTCCATTTGGTGGTTCGTACGAAAAAAATTCTAACCGTTGGTTCAAGATCAAAATTTCCAGAAAATTTGTCTAAGTGTGGGTTCACGGGCAGGTAAATAGACCGTTCAATAACACACGGACCGTTTACCCTCCAGTCAAGTGACTTTCGGTAAATTTTTACTCTGATTCATTAATGGTGTTTTCGCAAATTTGGTTATTTCTATCGGTCTTTTGGGAATTCCTAAGCTTTTTTAAGGTCATCTAAAGATCTAAAACCCATTTCAAATATTCAAACCTATCCCTCATAATTTGAATCTCTCAAAACACTCTCAAATGCTTTCCACCAAAAGAACTCTTGGGATTTCAACATTTGAGCTTGGGTTTCAAGTTTCCTTCAAATTTCTTTGGGGTTTCTTCATCTTAGTGAAGGTATATGGGTTTGATCCTTGATTATCTTCAATCAAGGAGACCCAAACTATTTTCAAGCAATTTTATGAATTTCTAGCTTACTTTAAAATAGAATTTTGGATATTATGATTCCTAAAATTCTATTTATGCATGGGTAGTGTTTATTTAATGATTTTATGGTGATTTAAATAATTATATGAGGATCTACTTTGGATTTATGGAATTATACGTACACATGTCCTCTTTAAGACTTGTCTATGCATGGGTGATCTTATGTTAGATTTAAATATAGATTTAATGGTGTATTTACTTTAATTTCATAATATATTGTTGATTTTAGATCTAATCCTAATTACCCATGCCTTCTTCGTATCATTCATAGTATTTGCATTTAAGATATTGGAGTATTTTTGAGAAATTATGTTATGGGTTAAGCTCAATTATGTTATATGATATGATTTTGATAAAATATTGGATATGAAAAGATTGTGATCACATATATGTCTATTAATTATGGCTCTTCGAGCATTTTGAGTGCTTGCACCATTTTGTATATGAATGGTTTATTCCTACGCATGAGTATATTGACTACGAAACTATGTTTTGGCCTTTACGCCTAAGAATGCATTGAAATGGTTTGGAAATGACTATTGTTTCTTGAAAGCGTGTGTGTGTGTGTGTATATCTATACGTATATGTATTCTTGTGGGATGATGACTTAGCACCAACGGAATAAGAATTCCGCTTTCTTTTCTCAAACTATGTACCTAGCATAGGTTTCCTTTCTGAAATGGGAGGCCCGTAAGGAAAGATGCCTCCGAAATGGGGTTGCCTGTATGGAGAAGAAATGATATGATATGATATGTTTTAATGTGAAAATCCTATCCAAAATGGGAAAGTCGTAAGGAAGGTTGCTTCATATGAAATAGGAGGCCCGTAAGGTGAAGCATGGTTTACCCTTGGCAAGCAGACCACCTCTTTACCGATGAGGTGTAATCATCGGGATTCCAAGTAGTAGGTTGCTTGGTCTTACTTATGTCGGTTGAGATCACATCCCCAATATATATGTGAGCATCATATGCACTTCATGCATCATGAACTTTTCATAGCATCTTGTTACATTACATCCTTTGATATTTGATTTTTCTATATTATGTCCCATGTCATCTCACATTGATATGCAGGTTTTGGTAAGTTCATGCATTGCATACCGCATACTTAGTACATTCAAACGTTCTAACACATACTCTTGCCGACACGATTTCGCCATGTAGGGACTGAGGACCTTGATCACCCAGTGTTTGGCGCTTAGTTTAGATTCCACATTCTTGAAATACTTTCTTCATTACACTCTTGATAATTATATCCATTACATGTATTTTCATATGTTGATGATCATCATAAACTTGTTTTTCTTGAATTGAGTACTTTTCATGAGATATTGTATATACCCTATATGTTAATTTTTGGAATCATGCATGAATGAATCTAGGATTGAATCTAGAGCCTTGACTTGAGAATGTGGATTGTGATTGTGATGTGAGCATGATGATAGGTTGATAGAACTTGATGGTCCATGAGTTCTCATAAATGAACTCTAATGATTTGTCTAATCGATTATTCCCATATGATTGGTTTGAGCTCTTTGAGAGATTGGTTGAGATAAAGTTGAGAAGATGATGAGAATCTCTATGAGACTGATTTGAGATGATTTGATTGGGATGGATGAGCTTATGAGAATTGAGTCTTGGGAAGAGTATCGAGCATCAAAATGAGTTAGAGTAAATCTAACTTACACTCATTAACTATGTTGCCAAAGGTAGGTGAGGATTAGAACCATTACCTTACATTGAGGTTCCCTCGGGAGTAGAAATCTCTAAAATCAATAGAGGACTTGTTGATGGCTAGATCCCCAATGGATTCGTTTCGTTCCTTACCTAGAAAGTACAGAACGTTTGTGGAAACATCAGCTAGATTGTTATATAATCATTGGTTCATAAGTGATTGTTGTCGGATAAGAGAAATTCTTAGAAAGTTCCCATCTTGAGTACTGTGAGTTGAGTTGAGTTCCATTGATATGAGCTGAGTTGGGTTGATTGATGAGGTTTGATTGGTTGATGAGTGACTTGTCTACTCTTTATTTTTGCTTTAGATAGACATTTGACATTCTGATTGGATATTATTTTTAGTTAATGTGGTTTCTATAATATTCTAGTTGTGTCATGACTCAGACCTAGGGCCTAGATGTGACACGGCGTATGGGAACCTGTGAGTCCCCAACAAGCCTCAAGATACCAAAACTCGCATTATCGGTTTAGAAGCATAACACACAATTAACACATAGTTCTAAGGGGCGGGAAAGTAGGACTCATGCTATGGGGGCATCATGGGGAAAGGTTAACATGAGTTCACAAAACACATAGCATATAAATACTAAGGGGCGGGTACGTAGGACTCACGCTATGGGGGCAATTCGGGACTTAGGATATTTCCATCAACATAAGAGCAAATCACATATCAGTACCTAAAGATAACCAAATATATAACATAGAATTAACCATAATTCCATAGCATATATCATAAAGAGGCTCATCGCGAGGCCCTTGAGGTGCTTGACCCTCATTAGTTGGGGCTGGTCTAGCAGGTCTACCACGAGGCATCTTCTGAAACAAAATAAGGATACTATCAAGTGCTAAGAGCTAAACCAACTATTTATAGCATGACATAAGACATGAAGAAGTGAGACATTTCTTAGAACGTCGTCGTAGCCTCCCACTCATAGGCATGGTGCACTTCACACCCATGATTAGGACTTTACTTGACGCAGCATGTTGGTCTCCGAGGATCATTTACAAGCCTAGGGCTCTGCTAATATCTTTGTCACGACCCGGACCTAGGGCTTAGATATGACACGGCTTATGGGAACCCGAGAGTCCCCAACAAGCCTCAAGATACCAAAACTCGCATCATCGGTTCGGAAGCATAACGAACAATCAACACATAGTTCTAAGGGAAGGGAAAGTATGACTCACGCTATGGAGGCATCATGGGGAAAGGGTTAACATGATTTCACACAACACATAGCACATAAATACTAAGGGGCGGGTACGTAGGACTCATGCTATGGGGGCAATTTGGGACTTAGGATCTTTCCATCAACATAAGAGCAAATCACATATCGGTACTTAAAGATAACCAAATATATAACATAGACTTAACCATAACTCAGAGCATATATCGTAAAGAGGTTTACAAGGTGTCCAACAATGCCTCTACATAGATGGGTCGGCGGCCAAGACATACCCCGGGCTTACCCTCAAGTACGAAAATGAAAGAAGTAACATAGATAGATAGATGGTGGTTCGTCCTTGAAAGATAGGGCTCACCACTTCAAGTAACACAGGAATCCAAGCTAAGCGTCGAACGGTAGATGATCAAGGTCCTCGATCCCTACATGGTAAAATCATATAGGCAAGAGTATGCGTTAGTACGTTTGAATGTACTAAGATGACAAGGCACATAATATAGAAAGAGTTGAGTACCAAAGAATGTAATACAATGAGATGCTATGAAAGTTATGATGCATGAAATGCAATTGATGCACTCATATATATATATATATATATATATATATATATACATATATATATATATATGTATATATATATATATATATATACACATATTGGGGATGTGACCTCAACCGACATAAGTATGATCAAGCAGGCTATTAATTAGAATCTCGATGAAATCCCCTCATCGGTAAAGATGTGATCTACTTGCCAAGGGTAGACCATACTTCACCTTAGGGGACAACTCCATCTTCGTATGAAGTAACGTTCCTTACGGGAAAACTCCCTTTTTGGATAGGATTTTCACAAATCATAAATTAAATCATTCTTTCTCCTTACGGGACAACTCCCTCTTCGGATCGGAAACCTATCCTAGGCACATAGTTCAAGGAAAGGGAGAAGGCCCTTGGGGATAGCCCTAACGGCCCCAATCCATCAGTGCTAAGTCGTCATCCCACAAGAATAAATATACGCATACATATATAAACATACTTTCAAACAACGTAAATCATTTCCGAAACCATCTCAATGCATTCTTAGGCTTAAAGGCCAAAACATAATTTCATAGTCCATATACTCATGCATAGGAATAGCCCATTCGTATACAAAATGGTGCAAGCACCCAAAATGCTCAAAGAGCCAAAATTAAAGACATATTTATGATCACAATATTGTCATAACCAACATTTTATCAAAATCATACAATAAAACAAAACTGGGCTTAACCCATAACATAATTTCTCAAAATAATCCATGTACATGAATGCATATGCTATGACAATGAGAGAATGGCATGGGTAATTACGACTAAATCTAGAATCAACATTTATAATATGAAATTGAAGTGAAATCATAATTAAATCCATATTTAAATCCATAGTGTAATCATCCATGCCTAAATAATTCTTAAAGGTGACAGACATACTTATAATTTCATAAACCCAGAGTAAATCCTCATGTAATGATTTAAATCACATTAAAATCATCAAATAAACACTACCCATGCATCAATAG
>JAPFFP010047486.1:0-10342 GCA_026153255.1 Solanum medicagineum | reverse complement strand
TATCTACTTCATGTATTTGTACATATTCGAGGGTATGACGGGGCCCTGTCCCATCTTATGATTTGATGCGTCTGTATAGAGGTCTGTGGATACACGTGGGTGTGGGATGATGTCTGTGATACGATTATATATGTATGAGATGTTCGTTGGGTGGTTGTACCGCAGCGGTGACCTTGTCGGCCCTCTTATGTATATATATATATGTGTTGTTTGTTCTGGGCTTCCGTTTGCAAGTGAGGTTAGTCCGTAAAACAGAGGAAACTCTACCAAAATTTCGGTAGATTTCTTGTCTGCAATAGTTGGGTTTTCAGGTTAGTGTTTGTCTGAGTACATAATCGGCACTAGTCACGGCCCCTGGGTCGGGTCGTGACATCAGGTACCCCCTATAAGAGAACCTGAGGAGGATGCAGAGGGAACTGATCAAGTTGATGAAGCTAATGACACTCAACAAAATGCACCTGATAATCTTGATAATCTTGATATACTGGGAAGTCAGAGTCAGTCTTCTACAAGGACACACAGATGGAAACATCAGTCATCCCATCCAATGGACCTCTAGACTCTGGGATCCAGAACAAGTCCAAGACTAGAAATCTAATGGCATGTGATACTTTCATGTCTTCCATAGAACCCAAGAATGTCAAAGAAGCACTAAAGGCTGTAGATTGGGTGAACTCCATGCACGAAGAACTACTCTAGTTTGAAAAGAGTAAGGTATGGCACCTGTTCTAAGGCCTTCTGATAGAACTGTGCTAGGGACCAGGTAGGTGTTCAGAATAAGCTGGATAAAAATGGTATCATCACAAGAAATAAGTCTAAACTAGTGGTTCAGGGATTCAATCAAGAAGAAGGGATAGATTATTATGAGACATTTGTCCTGTAGCCAGAATAGAAGTAATCAAAATTCTAATTGCTTTTGCCACCTATATGGAATTCAAACTGTTTCAAATGGATGTCAAGAGTGCCTTTCTAAATGGTTATCTTAAGGAGGAAGTCTATGTGAAACAACCACTAGGCTTTGAAAATGTTGAATATCCAGATCATGTTATGAATCTGGATAAAGCCTTATATGGCCTGAAACAGGCTCCAAGGGCATAGTACGAGAGATTGTCTAAGTTCCTACTCAATTATGGATACAAGAGAGGAAAGATTGACAATACTCTATTTCTGAAGACCAAGGGAAAGAACTTGCTGAATGTACAAGTGTTAGATGACATCATCTTTGGGGCAACTAGAAACTCTGTATGCAAGCGTTTGGGGACCTAATGAGAAGTGAATTTGAGATGAGCATGATAGGTGTGCTCTATTTCTTTCTAGGATTGAAAATTAGACAAACCCTTGTTGGTACTTTCATTAGTCAAGAAAAGTATATCAAGACCTGCTGAATAAGCATCAATTGATGGATGCAAAACCAAATTGATACTCCTATGGGTACAAGCACCAAGATGGATGTTAATGAAAGTGGTAACCTGGTGAATGCAACTATGTACAGAGGAATCATTGGGTCATTACTATACTTAACAATAAGCATACCAGACATAGTCTTTAGTGTGGGAATATGTGTTAGGTTTCAATCATGTCCTAAGGAATCACACCTAAAGGTTGCTAAGAGAATTCTCAGATATCTCAAAGGATCTGAGTGTTTATCTCTTTACTATCCTGTTGGTGATAATTTTGATTTAGTTGGATATGAAGATACAAATTTTGCAGGGTACCTTGTTGATAGAAAGAGCACATCTGGCATGGTTCATTTCCTTGGGTCATCATTAATCTCATGTGGAACAAAGAAGCAAACTTCACCAGTATTATCCACTGTTGAGGCTGAGTATGTTATTTGTTGTTGCTTGTTGTTCACAACTGTTGTGGATCAAGCAACAACCGGAGGATTTTGGGGTGTTAACAGATACCATTCCCCTTCTGTGTGATAATACAAGTGCTTTGAACATGGCAAAAAATCCAGTTCATCATAAAATAACAAAGCACATTGATGTGAGACATCACTTTCTCAGGGACCAGTGGAGAAAGGGAACATTTGCATGAAGTTCTGCAGACTGAGGATCATATTGCTGATATTTTCACCAAGACCTTTTGCAGGGATCAGTTTGAGAGAAATAGATGGTCGAAATTATTCTATTTAATTTTTTTTATAAATAATTGGATGACTGAAATTAAAAAAAAAAGAAAAAACTATGTTTGTTTTTAAAAATATTCTTGGACAATGAAAAAAGGTCTTCTTTTTTTCTTCTCTTAATTTAAGAATTAAGTAAAAACAATGAAATTGACCTACATATGATAGATAACCGTGTGAATCAAATATCGTATTGATGATTCACACGGTTCGCATGCTAGTTCACATAATGTGTCACCCGCTCTTGTACTTGTAATAACTTGTCTTGAGTTCAATTAAATGTTGATGGAGAAAAACCATAACTATGTAACCATATTCCTAATAGATTGATCCCAGAATAGCATATCCAAATTATAAGAAAAGCTATAGACGCTACAATTGCAGAATTTGTACCTTGCAAATTTATATTTGTTCGAGTATGTAAATAAATTGCAAATATAATCCAAGTAATAAATGCCCAAGGAATGATCAGACGAAAGCATGAAGCATCAAAATGATTGTGATATTTTTCTTTTATTTTCTGGCTAAAAAGTGCTCAATAGGTATCTGAGAAATTACTCACAATTTATTAGATATCAGTTTGTACTTTGAAGGTTAGCAAATTAACAATTTCATAGGATTGAAAGAAAAGTTTGGAGCAGAATCACCTAGGTACCAGGTTTGTATTCTGATTATCATCTCTTGCCTCATTAATGTTGATGTTCAGGACCTGTCATATCAATTCAGCTTTTCCCAAAATCGACGTCACTTTGTACCAGTCCCCGAAGAGTCACAACCAATCAGCAACCGGACGTTTCTTTTGTCCTCTTTTTTTAAATGATTAATCTCCCACTCTTTTGTTCCTCATCCAATCAAAAAAAAACTTTCTCAAGTTCTTCCACCCTTTTCATCTTCTTGTTCTTCTTTTCGAGTACCAAAACCTGTTTTCACCATGTCTTGAAGCCAAGAAAATTCACTCTCACAAGCCAGTTTTGAACTCGACACCGAAACCTCACCCAACATCTACACTTCTCCTTTAACCCCTGTTCACATACCTGTAAAACATAAAGACCTTCACCCTCTCATTCACAAACCCTCTCCTTCCTCCCCAACTGTTGTTCCACCATCTATGTCTGCACCATCAGATTCTGAAATACCCAGCACTTCCCCTATAAAAACCCTATTGAACCATCTCTTAGCACTAAAGAAGATCAAAGGAACACATCCCTATTAGGGCACATATTCTTCGCCCTGTTAGGAAAATATTTTGAGGGAGAGATTACAGAGGATAGGGGAACGAACTCTAACATCCTGGCTGAAGGAACTGAGTAGGTGGCTAGAAATCTTTTGGACTTTAAAGATGGTGATCAAAGTGCTAGAGGGGAACCTGCCTCTCCTGACCTTACTCTGGCATTGGGTAAGCCTATTTATGATGAGACACCGGTGAGTGAGATTTGACCGTAAATGTTGCTGAAGCAGAGGAACATGTATAGAGTGATGATGATGAAGAGGACAGCAGGCCACTGTCATGGAGAATGAAAAGACCCACTGTCCACTCTAAGCCTGTACGGACCAGGTCTATCAGGATAAAGGGAAGGTGAAGGTTGCAGAGAGCAAGAGCAGTGTAGTGGTTAGAAGTTATACTACCAGGGGTACTGAAAAAAAACTATTGGGTGATGCTATGAAAGCTAGCAGACAAAAGCACCTTTTCAAGAAGAGGTTGAGAAAGGTCACTATTGTTGAACCTGACATACCTAAGGACAAGGTTGACAATGTTGGAGAAGATGAGGACATTAACTGGAATGATTCTGAAGAAGTGACTGGTAAAGGGAGTCTGAATTCTAAGACTCAAAAGAAGGAAATTGCTAAGGGAAAAGGGAGTGAACCTGTTCCCACTAAGGGACCAAGTTCTCAAGTAAAGAGAAGAAAAACTAAAAAATTCTTACTAAAGAACAAAGGGTGAGTTTGTTACAGGAACAGAAGGTATTGAATAGTCAAGTATTTGACCTTGCAGCTAAAGGTGGCCCAGGTATGAGGGAGTTATTGGATGCGGTGGAGGTTCAAGGTTGGGGCCACTTATCTGAATAGCTTGTTCCCTACTTGCATGAGTAAGAAGTAAAGGAGTTTTACCTCATCCTCGAAATATAAGCCAATAGGGGTTTTATAACCAGGATTACGGATTTCTCAGTCAGGGTAGATGAAGGATTGCTAGGGGAGATATTACAGGTCAAGACTGAGGGGATAAGGATTATAGCTGGTAGATGCCCTTCTCAAGAATTTTTAGTGGAAGCTGGCAAAATGAGGAAGCTGAACTCTGCAGCTGTCTCTAAAAAGCTCCTGAAAGTTCAATATCAGCTTTACTTTGAATTTGTGAACAATGTACTCCTTCCCCGGTCTGAGAAGAGAACAGTTGCTACTATGACTGACTTGTACCTGATAGAGAAATTAAGTACCTTGGTCAAAATCAATCTTTCAGCGATCATGATGTAGCATATGACCAAGGTATACAATATGGAAGAAGGGAAACATGGGCTTGCATATGGCTACCTACTTAATTAGGTTTCTGAGTACTATGGAATAGAATTGAGTAGGGGTGTCATGGGGACCATGAAATAGTCATTCTCCTTTAGCACTTTATCTGAGTGTGAGATTGGTGAGCTGAAGGTCGGTACCAAAAGATGTCCTATGTCTAAGTTAGTTCAACAGAATGAGACCTTAAAAGCTCAAGTGAAGGAATTGACTGAAGCATTGGCGACTAAGGATGCTGAACTAGTTATGATGCATGCTAAATTGGTCAAGTGACCTAGAGGAGGACTTGGTGCTATTGAGGGAAGTGAATGCCCAGTTGACCAAAGAGGTGAAGTCCCTCACCCAGCAGCTTTTGGAGACTCACAGAGATCACAGTGTGAGCATGGCCAAGTTGATCGAATCCCTTGTCATAAAACCCTCTAGTTCCTAAGTTCCCCTACCCATGTCTATTCCCTTTGTTCTCTATGTCTCTAGTCCCTGTCCCCCCCCCCCCTTTGTTGGTTGCAGTTTTTTTTGGATTTTGAAAAAGTTGTTCTTATTTGGATGATCTTGGCCTTGTCCTGGGCATTTGATATTTTAAAGATGATGATTATGATTGAAATATACCATGGCATGGTTCTGGTTTCCTTTGTGCATCTCTAATCTGATTTATGTTCTCTCTTTACTATGTAATTGCTTTAATTATGCTTTATCAAGTACCTCGTATTTTCTGATTGTGATCCTATCTCAGTTTACTATTTTCCTATTAATGATGCCAAAAGGGGGAAAGATATGTGATCATACACTCATGGGAAATACTGAGGGGGCTTATATCAAGGGGTGCTTATATTAAGAGGGAACAAATCACATAGTGGGCATAGTTTGTCATCATCAAAAAGAGGGAAATTATTGAGCACATGAACTTGTTCTATGTTTTGATGATAACAAACTAAGTCAAGGACCAGGTAAATCTTCAAGCTATTATGCTGAAGCAAGTTATGAAAAACAGCCTGTAAACCTGTTGTGGTTGGTGAAAAGTCTTTCAGACTTGTACTAAAGGACTAGTGGTCCATAGGAAGTATCCACAATAGCATAAAAGATAGAAGTCCAAGGTTTCAACGTAGGTTTGCAAGCACATTCTCATATTGAATATTCTCATCTTGAAAAGCTTCTCTCTTGTTTGTGTATATTATATTGTGTTCCAAAGTGTAAGATCACTCCTAAACTATAAAGATAAGTAATCAGTTGTTGTTGTAGTTGATTCAAGTGTGGAGCACACCTTGTAGACAGTGTTGTAGTCTAAAGGTGTGTGTTTTAGTCTAACTACTTAGGTGATGTAGGTTAGATCAAAATAGCTTTGTGGGTGCTCATTGCTTGTGCTAGTTGTACAAGTTGTTGGTGTTGTAAGGGAAAATAGAGAAATAGCATGTATTGTATTTCTTTACTTTGCTCTTTAGTGGATTTGGTTGATAAATCCTGTGGTGACAGGTCGTGGTTATTCCTTCATTGAGTAAGGAGTTTTTCCACGTAAAAATATTGTGTCTTTACCTCATGTTATTGTTTCTCTTTTAAGCTTAAGTTATTGTACATTGAGGGACCTGATAAGTTATCAGGGTAGGAGCATCTTAACTCAATAATACACTGACATTGTCAATCATTCCTTCGAATTTTTCAAAGTTTGAAAGCATAAATTTATATTTGAGCACCTTAACATTTGCTAAAGGAACAAGTTAGTCATGCTTGTACCATTGGTTTTACAAAATAAGGGTGATAATAGCAATGAGATGAACAGAGGAAAAACAATGAGAATAGTGGAGATGGACACAAATGCATTGGATAAGAAACTTTATTGCAAGATTTACCTTAAGTCTCCATAAAAATACTTCTTATGGACCTAATAGGCCGGATCCAAAATTCTAGCTTTTTGACCAGGAGCTAATGCCTGAATCCTAACAATTGCTTGCATGCAGCGTAGAGTAGAAACTGCTTGTCTTCTTACCAAGTGCTCACGAATAAGTGCTTGAAGCCTTATAATACCTTTTAAGTGTTAAAAATGCTTGTCGAGCCTGAGAAATGTTAACAAGTGCATAAAGTCAAATTCTCCCTCAACAAAAAATAGTTCAAAGGTGGGTTATTTTTTTGTAATTAGATAAACTAATAACATTGTAGCTTCTTCAGTTTTTAAGTCCAACTCGTAATTCTACCTATAGCCATTATTGAATGATGCAGACAAGCAAGATATATGAATTAATTACTAGACTTGATATATACTGTATTTGAAAATTGATATGCATAAGTGAGTAAAACAAATTGCTCAGCTAGTGCATCTAAAACTTGGACCATTCAAGTAGCCAATCATTGTTTGATGATAAGTACTCCTAGTATAACATAGCAGTGATAATGCAGAAGATCACACAACGCCAAACTATCCCAAATATCTAGAGAGAAAGACTTTAATTTTGTTACACTTTTAGAAACTTATACATAGATGATATATAAGTATCCTAAAAAATTATAATATGTACATATAAACTAAGCCAAATCTGAACCAAATGATACGGGAACAGTGAAAACAACATAGTTCATCATATGATAATATGCAGTGTGATCAATAATACTAAGTAATGTCTAAAAGCCACTTGTTCTTTTATTGCAGCTTGCTCTAGTATTTTTAACTTGGCATTATCAGGTGAAATCGCTGCCTTTGTAATTGTGCCTCTATATGTTATTCCACAGAGGATAAAATCAGCACTATTACACACTATTCCAGTGCTTGTCATCTTCTCCTGCTCTGTGTTCTCAGATCCCCTCTTGAAATTCTGAATTGGTGGTTTAGGGGCAAGATCCTCCATGGATGATGCCTTTGTAGCAGACCTTCTCTTCCTACACAAGGAATACAAACTAAGATAGTAATACTTCAAAAACAATTCTAAAGCAAATTACAGAATATGTTAAAAAAAGAAAAACTTTGGAGTACAAAGCATATAAAAGAAAACTTGTACAACATAAATTGTTAGATCCAAATAAGGGAAAGAACCTAATAACCATATTATATGAGAGAATATATTTGCATACATCTTTCTTGTGAATTGCATTGAAATGTAGGAAAATCATATAATAATTCTTGTTCTTTAAATCTGATCAAGTCAATGTCCTTATATGATATTAAGAATCATGAAAAAATCGATGACTTCATAAGTATGATGGAGGGGAGTGTTGCAGTCCTCATCTAGTCATGAAAGCTAATTCGAAAGGTCAAATCAAGTACACTTAACATAAAGATATCCCAAACTTATAATTATAAAATATCGGCCAAAAAGAAATTTTCATTCATTCAAGATTTGTTAAATGGAAAATAATAAGAGCAGTAAGGAGAGACAATAAGTTATCTTCAAAAATCAGTCCGTAACAATATCAAAGACTAGAAAGCACTGAAAATTGGCAAATTAGACTTGGATGATTTTTTCCAAAAAGCAGAGACTTGATCCATTTTTTTGAAGACTTCCCCATGCTAAAGCCTAATGCTGAGAGTAATGGGACTTTAGCTCAATACTGCATAAGTTAAATAGATAAAAAAGAGAAATTAGAACTAAGTTAAATATGTGTTAGTGAGAACATATTGGATATTGACGGCAAAATTTATTTTCTATGATACCATATAAAATATTACTACCCAAACGAAAAAAATTCTAATCAGCAGCTCAGGGATAATTAAGCTGCAGCTAAGAAGGTGACAATCTTTTTCTCAAAAATCATGAAGAATTACGATCATTAACTCAGTTAGATCCTGGTTACTACCAGTTTGTCAAATCTATGATTTAACCCTGATAATTGAAGAATTTTGAAACATGTCAATGTGGGAAGAAAATTTGAAAGGAAGATTCTTCTTATGTATCATTGGAGTTTGAAATGCTATGTTAGAGGTGATTCCACTAACCCTTTGGGACGAAAAAAGCAAAAGTGAAGAGAAAAATTGATAAAAGTTTTTCAATGTCCTAATCATAAAATAATCAGTTTGTTGAGTTGTTAATAAAGTCAACTGCAGACAGGCAACCACATATAAAGAGAAAAGATAGAGCTTTGAAACTGAAATAATATATAGAATAGAGTAAAATTTCATTTGTCAAATTTAGATTCTATTGATGATCCGAATTTATTCAGATAGAACAAAATCAAATAATGGAAGAGGAAGTCAAAATATCAACGACTACAACAATCCTCTGCACCATACACAATATTTTAGTGAATCTGAAATGGACCTACAAGAGTACTAAATTATTGTTATAATTTTCTAAATAACGTATTCAATTCAATTCTAATCTATATCAATCGCTACTTATGTGTTATTTATCTATATCTGTATATTATTAAAAGGAATAAAGTCTAGCCTATGATCATGCTAAGTGACAGCTTACGATCAAGACATGTAGTATTTTTCTTAACAAATTAGTTAAGTTAGGTAATAATTAACTTATTCTTAAAATTCAAATTTTAATAGTTAATTTTTCTTCATACTTTATTAAGTTTATTTTAATTTTCATTTGTTACATTTATTATATAGGTATTTTAAATATTTAAAAAAAACATAAAAAATTTTTGTAATTTTATAATAATCATGTTGATGGTTATTTATTTAATCTAATTTGAGATCTGTAATACCCCGTAGAATTATTAAAATGCTCCTAATATACATCGTGCACATAACGTATCTTCCAATTCTCTGATGAAAAATTCGAGGCCGAATTTGCGATCTGCGCAAAAAATCGAGTCAGATAATGGTCTTGACCCGATTTAAAACAAATTGGGTCGAATAACGAAAATGCACATAATGTGAAAAAACACTAGCAAATCCGCGCACCCTCCGCAACGAGCCAGGGGCGCAGAATTGCACTTGTGTTTTTTTGTTGATTTTCGATGGGAACTGTTTTCCGAAAAATTTAATCAAATGAAATGGTGCGTGCCCCCTCCGCGACGCTCACTAGTGTGCCAAAAATCTTCTTTTTCTTTTAACTTCGAGAAGGGTAATTTTGTCCTTCCCCAATATATTTTAATATCCCCAAAACGTACTTTTAAAGGTATTTAGTACAAAAAGGGTTTCAAAACCCATAATTTTTCTAAGTCTTTTACACAATTTCTAAGAGAGAAGCAGAGGAGAGAAAGTAAGGGTTTCAAGAGATATTCCAATTCCTTGAAGAAAACTTGAAGATTCTTCATCCCAGCTATGTAAAGACTACCCAAAAGCACGGAATTATTCTTCCATGTGCCCAATGTAAAGGTAGGATGAAAAAAATTGATACTTAGAGTCTTGATTAGTGATTTCTTGAAAGTTTCTTGATTGTTATATTTAACCCTTGAATATTATCTTTATTTCTTGAAGATATTCTTTAAATTATATTTTATATCTTAAATTAATGATCATCATGTTTAAAGTTTACTGTATACATGCATTATTCATGTGATTGTGATTTAACCCTTATAAATTCTTTTTATGAAGACTTGAATAATGCACTTAGGGAGATGTCTAAAGCCTTGATTGCCTGGGTGTGATGTTTGGCTGAGTCTGAGTCTTGAGGTGAGTGCGTTGATGACTGTAATAGTTGAATAGTGTTGATAGAGTTAAATGAATAATTATCCTTAATTTAAAGGGGGTAGACTGTAACAGCCCGGACCCCACACGTGCATATATTGTCCGCTTTGCCAGCCATGGGTCGCCCATGCACCAGCGCA
>JAPFFP010047485.1:0-10342 GCA_026153255.1 Solanum medicagineum | reverse complement strand
TCTTCATGGACCTAATGAATAGGGTCTTCAAGCCCTACCTTGATTCCTTTGTTGTGGTCTTCATTGATGATATTTTGGTCTATTCACATAGTAGGGAGGAGCATATGGGTCATTTGAGGGTTGTGTTGCAAAGATTGAGTGAGGAGAGATCCTATGCTAAATATGACAAGCGTGAATTTTGGTTGAAGGAGGTTGCATTATTGGGTCATGTGGTGTCAGGAGATGGTATAAAAGTGGGTCCTAAGATAACTGATGTGATTAGGAATTGGCATGGAACATTGACCCCGTCGGACATAGGAGTTTCTTGGGTCTTGCGGTTACTATAGAAGGTTTGTGAATGGGTTCTCCTCCATTGCTTCTCCTATGACAAAATTGACTCAAAACAATGTTAAGTTTGTGTGGAACGATGAATGTGAGAAAAATTTCCAAACATTGAAAGATAGACTTGTGTTCGCTACTATATTGTCACTACCAGATAGGCTTGAGGGATATGTTGTGTATTATGATGCATCTAGAGTTGGTCTGGGTTGTGTACTAATGCAAAATGGTAAGGTCATAGCCAATACTTCTGGGCAACTCAAAGTGCATGAAAAGAACTACCCGACCCATGATCTTGAGTTAGCCGCCCTTGTGTTTGCATTAAAAATTTAGCGTCATTATTTCTATGGGGTGCATATTGATGTCTTCGCCGATAATAAGAGCCTTCAATATGTCTTCACTCAAAAAGATCTTAACATGATACAAAGAAGGTGGCTAGAACTCACTAAGGACTATGACATTAGTATGCATTACCATCTGGGTAAGGCAAATGTTGTGGTGGATGCTTTGAGTCGGTTATCTATGGGTAGCCTAGCTCATGAGGATGGTGGTGATAGGGAGATAGCTATGGAGGTGCATAGATTGGCTAGACTAGGGGTGAGGTTAGAAGATATGGGTGATGGTATTGTTGTTATTGATGGTTCTAAATCCACTTTGGTTGATGAGGTGATAGCAAAGTAAGATTAGACTCCTCCTTACTTGAGTTGAAGGCCTTGGTGAAAGAAGGCAAGATAGAGGTTTTCTTCCAAGGGGGACATGGGGCTCTTAGATACCAAGGTAGGTTGTGTGTGCCATGTGTTGATGGTTTGAGGGTGAAAATTCTTAATGAAGCCCATAATTCCTCCTTTTATCCACCCTAGTTCCACCAAAACGTATAGAGACTTGAGTGAAGTGTATTGGTCGGGAGGCATGAAGAGACATATTGCCAAATTTGTCACCGGTTGCCGTGGTTGTCAACAAGTCAAAGCCGAGCATCAAAGGCCGGGTGGCCTAACCCAAGAGATAGAGCTTCCTACTTAGAAGATAGAGGTGATTAATATGGATTTCGTGGTTGGGTTGCCCAAGACTAGAAAAGGTTTTGATTCCATATGGGTTGTGGTTGATAGGATGACAAGATCGACTCCATTTCTACCGGTCAAAACTTCATATGGGGCTGAAGAGTAGCAAGGTTGTACATCCATGAGTTGGTGAGGTTGCATGGATTTCCCTTATCCATTATATTGGATCATGGTGCACAATTTACTTCCCACTTTTGGAGATCTTTTCAAAGGGGTCTTGGAACCAAAGTTCACCTTAGTATGGCCTTCTACCCTCAAACGGATGGCCAAGCTGAGAGTACGATTCAAACACTTGAGGATATTCTTAGGGCTTGTGTCTTGGAGCTTAAAGGTAGTTGGGATAACCATCTTCCATTGATTGATTTTGTCTACAACAATAGCTATCACTCAAGCATCGGTATGGCTCCATTTAAGGCTCTTTATGGGAGACATTGTAGATCACCGGTGGGATGGTCTGAGGTTTGAGAGGTGGCCTAATTGGGGCCGGATCTAGTTATGGATGCTCTTGATAAGGTTAAGATAATTAGGGAAAGGTTAAGGGTAGCCCAAAGTTGTCAAAAATCCTATGACGAAGTAAGAAGAAGAGACCTAGAATTCCAAGTGGGTGATTGGGTTTATTTGAAGGTTTCTCCAATGAAAGGTGTGATTCATTTTGGTAAGAAAGGTAAATTGAGTCCTAGGTGTTTTGGTCCTTATGAGGTGATAAAGAGGGTTGGTAAGGTGGCTTATGAGTTTGAGGTTGCCTAGTGAGATGAATTTGGTCCATTCGGTGTTTCATGTCTCTATATTGAGAAAATGTGTTAGTGATCCTAATGCTATTGTACCTCTTGATGTCGTGGGTATTATTGAGGATAACTTAACTTATGAGGAGGTTCTGATTCAGATCTTGTATAGACAGGTAAAGAGATTGAGGAACAAATAAGTTGCATCCGTTAAGGTCCTTTGGAGGAACCAAGAAGTCGAAGGTGCTACTTGGGAGGCTGAAGCGGACATGGAAAAGTGGTACCCTTATCCGTTCCATTCCACTCAAATCTAACGTACTAATTCTAAGTCCCCCATATGGCTTCAAGTCTTACATTTCAGCCCCTATGTCATTCATATGCATTCATGTTTAAGTTGGCAATTTATGACGATTTCACACTTATAATGAGATTTTGAAAGTGATGTTTAAAATGAAATGTTGCATTCATGTTGGGGCTGATTTGTTCATGATTATTCTTGTCTTGTACGTCTCTTCTATATTCAGGGATGAATGTTCCCAAGGGAGAGATATTGAAACGACCACAAAAGAGCCTATAAAAGTGCCTTGGAAGTGCCTGAAATCTTATTTTCCATATATCTAAAAATCCATTTGGAATTTTGAAAGTACGACATCATATTTTTGTTTAGGGGGTCCAAATTAGGATGACAAGGTCCTGAACTTGAATTTAAAGCAAAGGAATCTAATTATAAAATTTCACTTGGTGCAATTTCCAGGGAGGGTCCGCGACCTCTCCGCAATGTGGAGAGGTATATTTCCTGCACTGTCTTTTCCTAGTTCGCCATTTTCTAAGTGTTGGACCTAATTTTTTTCAAACGTATTTTCACTTATACTTAGCCTTATTTTGCCCTCATATCACCTAAAACATTCCCCAATATTCCCCCAAACACTTAGACTCATTTCTAACCCTGAATTCAAGTCCCAAACTCAAGGCCAATCTCAAGGATTTCTTCAAGGATCTCACCTAAGCTTCAAATCTCCATTAAAGTCTTCTTCAAGAACTTCACAAAAGCTAAGGTATGTGGTGTTGAACCATTGGGTCCTTTCACCCATGGTGCCTAAAGCCTCCTTTACTTAATATTGCATGATTTACAGTTGATTTTACATGTAGGTCTTGTATATTGAGAAATTTACTGCATAGTGATTTTAATTCATGAAAGTATGTTTTAGCATGTTTTGAGCTTCAAAACTTGGATCTAATGCTGGATTTCATGAAGGGTTTTGATATAAAAGTTTTGTGGGTGTTGCTGATGTTGATTAAAGGTTTTACCACTGATTTTTCTGCATGATTTCATCTCTAAATTGCATGCTCTTTTACCCCCATTACACACCCCCGTGTTAGACAACATGTCCGGTTATGGTTTCTTGAGGAAATGAAGGTCTAAAGCATGAGATATGATATAATTGACTATATGATGATGAAATGAGCTTATGTACATGATGAATACTATCTAAAGTATTATGGTAGACTATTCCCAATTCGAGGGCCTTGTTGAGGTGTCAAAGACTCAACCACTAGGGTGATGGGTGCTATCATCACCAACCTAGTTGAGGGGTTAAAAGACTCAACGACTAGGGTGATGGGTATGATCATCACCAACCTAGTTGAGGGGTTGAAAGACTTAACCACTAGGGTGATGGGTGCAATATCACCAACCTAGTTGAGGGATTGATATCTCAATCACTAAGGTGATGGGTGCGATCATCACTAACCTTAATGAGGGGTTTATACCTCACACACTAGGGTGATGGGTACTATCATCACCAACCCCAAAGGGTTTATACCTTAGCAATCTAGCTTGGTATCCTCTTCACATATGATATTCTATATGAGCATGATTTACTTAATCATATTTTACTTATTCATTGATCATACATGTCATATTGCTATATTATGCCTATTGCCTATCGTTATGCATGTTAGATTATCATGCTTATCTTTTTTTTGCATTGCATCCTACATACTTAGTACATTCAAATGTACTAACGCATACTCTTGTCTATATTATATCACCATGTAAGGATCGGTGCCCAAGTTGATCATTCTCCTCCTCCAGGTGGCTAGACGGTGCTATTCCAAGCTTGTTGGTGAGTCCTCCATTTCGGGGACCTCAGTCTAAGTTACTATTATCCTTGTATTAAGATACTTTCTTATGTTCTATTAAGTATGAGGGTGAGCCCGGTAGCTTGTCTCGGCCCCTGCTATATCTATGTATTAGAGGTGCTTGTTCGACATGTTCTGTATTTATGTATGAGCTTTTACTCTTGACTCTTGATTATGATGTTTATGCAAGCTTTCCCTTTGTCGCATTGCCCCCATTCTTAAAATATATGTCTTTGTATGCTTCCACGACCAAGGATATGTAATGACAAGTTAAGAGGCTTGTTTGGGGTCCCTTCGGGTTCCCCATTCGCCGTGTCACGTCTAGGCCCTAGGCTTGGGTCGTGACATCACTGGAAGTAACCAAGAGTCCGGAATACAATTCTCAAAGTCATTAATTGCTCCAAAGTAACCTTATTTCCAAGAGCTATACCATCATGATGTACTATCAAGATTTAAAACTTATGAGCCAACATGAAATTTTGCCTTCCAATAGTAACTACCAAGTCGGAAACTAGCCACTGAACCAAACTTGAACTAACAACCTCATAACACAGTGTACGCATCAGGACGAACTTTCACCCATGAGACTATAGGGCAACTCAGATCCATTTTCGGTGAAGGCCAAGAGTGAATTTTAACCAATCATAGCCAATTGCAATACACAAACCATCGCGAACCTTATCCAAATTTCATTCTTTTAACATAATCTTCCTCGAACTTAAGCTGCACAATTCTAATACTTAGACAATGCATACTCGTAAGAAAGAACTCAATTAATCTTGCCCAAAAGAAGGTAACGATCAGGAAAGACAAGTAGTGACTGATAATCTCAAGCTTATAAAACCTCAAATATTGCTCGGATGCTGGAACAACAGTTGAATCAGGCATGGTGCCTTTTTCACGACCTATAACTATTCAATGAGGAATCAACCTCAACCACATGTAACCCTTCGAGGGAAAAGTACCTCAACATCCATTAAACACTCGTACTTTTATGCGAAACTTAAGAAATTCTTCATCACCCCATGAATTGTGTAAACCATAGGCATATAATCTTTATTTACTATTAAGTATTTACATTACCCATCATGATAGTCTACGTTAACTTTCATCAACGAAGTAGTATCCATCCAATACAAAGTCACTATTAACACATATAAAATCTTAAGTCCTTTCTATAGTACTTCCATGGGTGACCTATTATGATTGAACAATCCAACCTAACATAAAACACAGAATTTCTCACATATCACTATTTGTCATCCCACCTAAACCAAAATTTCTGAAAGGTAGTTGATACTCTTTTGTAATTTGGTGCTGAGTCAGCCCACCTCACATTATCACACAAACTCATTAAGCAAAAATCCTTACAATTACAACTCTGAACCATGAATCCATACATGATGTCTAATTTCCTTCACTTGTATCTATTATCAATGTTGCAAGGATGTTTAATTGCTTAACTCATACCTATGGCCCAATCTTAAATGCTCAAACTCTTTGATGCACAAGGCTCATGTACTCGCTCCTAACCCATTTATTGTCATTATTTTTTAGAAAAATTTCACATCAGATTGTCTTTTACTTCACACTAACTACTTAAATGCAACTTCATTAATTTCTTCCCCATCAAAAGTAGCAGAGTCTATTATTGAAGCTACACTCAAACCCCTTCGAAATGCTCAATAACCAACGTAATAAATCATATTATTTCTTAACTAATCTATTGCCACGACCCAAGCCTAGGGTCTAGATGTGTCCAGCAAATGGGGAACCCAAAGGGACCCTAAACAATCCTCATAGCATATCATTACACATCCTTGGTCGCGGAAGCAATAAAAATTGAGAAATAAGCATAAGCAAGGGAAATGGGACTACGGATAAACATTCACATCAGAACATCATGAAACAAGATAGTTAAGACTCATAACGAAGATATATAACATGTCCAACAACACCTCTACTACATAGGTAAGAGCGGGGGACAAGACAAGCAACCGGGCTCACCCTCATAGTCAATGCATAACAAAAAGAAAGATAGTTGTAATACATAGCAAGAATTCATAAACAACGTCCCCAAAGTGGAGGACTCACCAAAATACTTGTAGGACAATCGAACTAGCCATGTGGAGGAGGAGGATGATCAAGCGGTGCACTGGTTCTACATGGTGACATCATGTATGCATAGAGTGTGCGTTGGTATGTTTGAATGTCCTAAGTATGTAGGATGCAATGCAACAAGTGATAGGAATCATAGGCAAGATACATAATCATAAGCAATAGATAGCATACTACAATATAACATGTTTAAATGATGCTTGAAATAAAATCATACTTATATAGAATATAATACAAGTGTAAGGAGTGACCATTATAGTGCAAGTCAAGGCCTACCACCCCCTTGGATAGGCGCATGAGGTACAAACCCCTTCATGAGGTTGATGGAGTACAAAGCCCCCAACAAGGTTGATGGAGTACAAACCCCCCAACGGGTTGATTGGTACAAAGTCGCAACAAGGTTGATTGGTACAAACCTCCAACAAGGTTACCCGGGCCTACCACCCCTCGAATTAAGCGATCGAGGTACTAACCCCTCAACAAGGTTACCTGGGCCTACAACCCCCCGAGTTAGGCTTGATCATCCCCAACACTATAGAAATAATATCATATATATATACACTCATTTCATCATCATATACATACATTTCCTTTCATCATCATTCCATAATTATTCCATCATCATATAGTTATTCAACCCAAAAGCCATGCATTGGCCCTTCAATTCCTCAAGAAACCATAACCAGGCATTTTATCAAACACGGGTGTGTAGTGCTAGTGTAAAACCAGAGTGAAATCATGCAAGAAAATTCAATATAAAACCTTCGATAGATACTTGGTAACACCCTTAAGCAATATAATTCAAAGCCCTTCATCAAATATTACGATAGATCTTAGATTCATAGCTTAAAACATAGTAAAATAGTCACAATTTCATAAGCCCAACATAGTGTGCAGTGATTTTCATAATAAATAAGACCCATGAGTAAATCATATTTAAATCATGCAAATTAGGGTAAAAGGAGATTTGGGCATCATGGGTCAAAAGAACCCATGAAAGAAACCCACATACCTTAGCTTTGGAGATGAATTTGATGAAGATTAAAGATGGAGACTTGAAGCTTAAGTGCAATCCTTATGTATTCGAAAATGATTTTGAGACTTGAGTTTAGGAGTAAAATATATAACTAAGTGTTTGAGTGAATATTGGGGAATGTTTAGAATGATATGAGGGTGAAAATGGTTAAGTATAGGTATTTTTACGTTTGGGAACACTTAGGCCCAAGACATAAATTTCTTGGACCGTAAGAAAAATAACTAGATAGAAAATGGACGTGTCCGTGTGGCAGATAAGATGCAAGAATTGAATCTCTTCATCTACGCGCCCTTGGCGCACACACCAAGGGCGAAAAGCTCTTTGGAAATCATCACATGAAAAATTGAAATTGCTATTCATTTGCTCTTAAATCGGGATTAAACACATTTTCCACTCAAAATGACCCTTAAAAAAGATTATGAAGTCGAACTTTTGATATCACGCATGAATTTTGAGATATATGAAAATTATGATTCCGGACACTTTCGAGGCACATTTTCGGGCACTTTTTGGGGTTGTTACAGTATCTCCCCCTTGGGAACATTCATCCCCGAATTCCAAAGAGATGTATATAAGAGACACAAACATGACAATTTCAGCCCACATAGAGTTTTAACAATGCACTTAAACGTCATTTCAAAAATCTCATCATCAATGTAAAATCATCGTGAACTTGTCAATTTAAACATGAACATATGCAATGACATGAGGGCTGAACTTAATATTTGAGATCATATAAAGGACTTAGATCAATGCCTTAGGCTTGAGTGGAGTGGAAAAGGTAAGGATATCGCTTTCGCATGTCCGCTTCGGCCTCCCAAGTAGCACTCTCAACTTGTTGATTCCTCCAAAGGACCTTAACGGAAGCCACCTCTTTGTTTCTCAACCTCTTCACCTACCTATCCACGATCTGAATCAGAACTTCTTAATAAGTCAAACTATCTTCAGTCACACCCACAACATCAAGAGGTACAATAGCATTTGGATCACCCATATATTTCCTCAACCTAGACATATTAAACACCGGATGAACCAAATCCATTTCTCTAGGAAATTCCAACTCATAAGCTACCTTACCAACCCTTCTCATCACCCTATAAGGACCCTGATATCTTGGGCTCAACTTTCCCTTCTTACCAAAATAGACCACATCCTTCATGGGGGTCCCCTTCAAATAAACCCAATCACCAACTCGGATTTCAAGATACCATTTCCTCATATCCGCATAGGACTTTTAGCAACTTTGGACCATCTTCAACCTTTCTCTAATCATCCTAACTTTCTTAAGAGCCTCCATAATCAAATCTGGTCCTAAAAAGGCCACCTCACTAACCTCAAACCACCCAACCGGTGATCTACAACGTCTACCATAAAGATCCTCAAATGTATCCATGTTGCTGCTAGAATGATAACTGTTATTGCAGGCAAACTCAATCAACGAAAGATGTTCGCCCCAACTACCTTTAAGCTCCAACACACATTCTCTAAGCATATACTCAAGAGTTTGGATGGTCCTTTTGGCTTGGCCAACCATTTGAGGGTGGAACATGGTAGAAAGCTTAACTCTAGTACCAAGACCCCTTTGGAAAGATCTCCAAAAATGTGAAGTAAATTGAGCTCCACGATCCGATATAATGGATAAAGAAATCCCATGAAATCTCACCAAGTCATGGATGTATAACCTTGCATAATCTTTGGCCCCATATGTGGTCTTAACCATTAGAAAGTGAGCCGATTTCGTCATCCTATCAACCACAACCAAAATGGAATCAAAACCTTTTCTAGTCTTGGGAAACACAACCACAAAATCCATATTAATCACTTCCCACTTCCAAGTCGGAATCTCTACGTTTTAGGTTAGGCCACCCGGCCTTTGAAGTTCGGCTTTGACTTATTGACAACTATGACAAACATAAACGAATTTGGCAATGTCCCTTTTCATGCCTCCCTACCAATACACCTCTCTCAAATCTCTATACATTTTGGTGGAACCGGGATGGATAGAATAAGAAGAGTTATGGGCCTCATCAAGGATCTTTTCTATCAAGCCATCAACACACGGTACACAGAACCTACCTTGGTACCTATGGGCACCATCTCCCCGTTGGGAGAAAGCCTCCACCTTGCCCTCTTTCACTTAGGCCTTCAACTCTAACAAGGAGGGACCAAAATCTTGTTTTTCCATCACCTCATCAACAAAGGAAGACCTAGAACCATCAACAACAACAACGCCATCATTACCAACCTATTCCAAACTAACCCCCAATCTAGCCAATCGATGCACCTCCCTAGCCATCTCTTTATCACCACTATCAATATGAGCTAGTGACATGCCTAAAGTCCCGTTAGGGTGGACTGGCACCCGTTGCCAATGAATCTCGGCAAAACCAACCTGTATCTATGCGCTTTCTATACATATTATAAGGGATTCCTACATTTGACATGCCTTTAAGAAAATAAACAGTGATAACAAGCCAAAAGGAATTGCATATGGCTAGGCCATTGGGGACATGGTGTTTAAAGTACGAGATAGGACCAACTTTAATTTACGTAGTCTACAAAGCCTCAAGATACCAAAAAGGGACTGATAAGGGTCGGGACAAGCCCCGACTTGACTAACTATCCAATACAAACATAAAAGCTGTTAGACATGCAAGTCTCCGAAGCAACCTGGAGCTTGGTAACAGCAGCTGGGAATCCTGTACTCCTACTGGAGAGATCTACTAGCACCTGTACCTGCAGCATTAAATGTAGGTCCCTCGTAAGGGAGGTCAGTATGAGATAATATAATGAAATATGTAAGGCAGGAAATACTATATATGAAGTAACAACTCAAATGAAAAATATACACTGGTGTAGGATAACAGACCACCTTTAGTTATACTGTGGAATCTTGTACTTTATGTTCTTTATATTACTTTACCTTTACTGTAAAATCTATACACAGC
>JAPFFP010047484.1:0-32726 GCA_026153255.1 Solanum medicagineum | reverse complement strand
ACTCGGGTTATAAATACCCGCTTGCTGTCCATGTGTTGTTTTGTTATGTGATTGGGCTGCCAAGGTGTATCTATGGGGTATTAATGCTATTTTTATCATCTACTATGTTGTAGATAAGTATTTGGAGGGAGGAAAGGTTATCTCGAGGTGGTAAAAAGATCATACAACGAGGTATGTAAGGCTACTTGATCTCTTATTGCTTGGCATGAAACATAGATCCTTCCTTGGCACATAAAGGCACTCACCAACTAAAACACAACTATTAACCATGTCTTCGCTCTTTTACATGTTCATATGATTCCATACATAGTCACCTTCAAATCTGCATACATGCTTAGATACCAAGTTACACGAGTTCCTGTTACAAAATAAAGTTCACGAGTTATTCCATTTCATACGCGTTTCATCATTTGTGTAATGTACTCTTTTTATTGTCATATTGTCTTGTGTGATCATCCATATGTCATATGGTAGATCTACAGTCCTACAGCTCCAATATTATGGCCACCAGAAGAATCATCTCAAAGGTAATTGAAAGATAAAGTATACAGTTTTGATAGGTGGTAGCCCGAGGGGTGGAGATAGCACCTAGCCAGGGACGATCCTATCACGGGGGGGTAGCCCGAGGGGTTAAGTATATCCTAGCCAGGGACGAACCTGATACAATTTCACCACTGATTAGTTGGTCATTTGTTTTACAACTGTGCACAGGTTATACAGTAAAGGTAAAGTAATATAAAGAACATAAAGTACATGATTCCACAGTATAACCAAAGGTAGTCCACAAACTTACACCAGTGCATGGTTTCATTTGAGTTATTACTTTACATACAGTATATCCTTCCTTATATACTCAGTACATTATTCCATACTAACGCCCCTTACGGGGGACCTGCATTTCATGCTGCAGGTACAGGTACTAGTAGATCTCCCCAGTAGGAGTACAGGATATCCAGCTGTTGTTACCAAGCTCCAAATTGCTTCGGAGCTTTGTATGTCTAGAGCTTATATGTTTAAATTGTACAGTTAGTTGAGCCGGGGCCTGTCTCGACCCTTGTCAGATATTTTCTCTTATCTAGAGACTTTGTAGACTATGTAAATTAAAGTGTGATCATGTCTTGTACTTCAAACACCGTGGCCCCAACGGCCTAGTCATATGCATTTCCTTTTGGTTTGTTATCATTGGTTATCTTCGTAAAGGCATGTCATACATAGAAATCCCTTATAATATGTACAGGAAGCGCATAAATAAAGGTTGGTTCTCATGGGCCTTATCGGCAACGGGTGCCAGTCCGTCCTAATGGAACTTGGGGTGTGACACCCTAGCCACAACGCGCCAAGGGCGTGGACTAGTGCAAATGTTGCACCACGTCTGGTCCGCGTGGCGCCAAAGGCGCAGACCAATGTATTATTTTCCTTGGTATTTCTATTTAGGCCAAGGGCATTGGGGTCATAGCCCTATTCCCACTTAAATGTGAAATCACCCATACTTACCCATTTTTTCAACTCTATAACTCATAAGACACTCTCTCAAACCTCACGAAGACTCTATCAATTCTCTCATGCAAATCTAAGGATTTCAACTCAATTTTGGGACTCAAGGACTCATTTCAAGCTCTATGTCTACTTCAAGTTCACCTCAAAGAATTCAAGGTCTAAGGTATGTGGGTCTTCATGCATGGGTCCTTTCACCCATGGAGCCCAACCTTTTCTTTTACGAAACTTGCGTGTTTTCAAGTTGTTTTACCTATGAGTATCTCTTATTATAAATTATGAGCATAAATCTTGTTGGGGTTTTACCATGTATTGATTGATTATGCATGACTATCTATTTCAAGATTAATCCATGAAATGATTTGTCTATTGAGACTATGCAAGTTTTGAGCTATGAAACTATGAACTATTATGAGATTTTATAATAGATTTCAAAGTACCCTACATGAGGGTTTTACTATATGTTGGTGGGTTGAATTACATTGAGTTTAATCATCTTGTTTCACTCTTGAATTACATGATTTTGAGCAATGATCATGAACCTACCATGTGTTTGATAAAATGACATGACAAGAATTCTCAAGTTATTGATGATCTATTACATGATTTACAAGTCAAGTGACTATACCATGATTAAGGGCTTTGAAGCATGTATTGAGTTTATGAAAAGTATCTATGATGTTACAAGTATAAGTTAAGTCCTATTTCAAGATTTTTATCTCTTGTGAGCCATTCATATTAAAGCGAGGGTTCATGTATGATTATAATCTATTTTCATGTTCAAGCTAGGCTCCCTATTAGAGGTCAAGCATGTTTATTGGCTACTCAAGTCATGTTCTTACAAGCTATTCATGTTATGAGTAAGGTATGATTATCTCAAGAATTCCATGGGATTAGACTTAGCACCAATGGGTGAGATGTCGGCATGGACTATATTCAAGGGTCCATACTCCTTTCCTCAAGCTATGTGCAAATATAGGAGTATGATTATTACCCTTGCTATTCTAATGGATCTATATACTGTACTTTATCATGAAATTCTTTTCGAAATGGGTCATGTTCCCGTAAGGAGGGTTACTTCATACGAAATGGGTCTTGTTCCCACAAGGTGAAGTATGGTTTACCTTGGCAAGTACACTACCTCTTTACCGATGAGGGGTAATCATCAGGATTCCAAGTTGTAGCTCGCTTGGTCTTACTCATGTCGGTTAAGGTCTTTTCCCACATATGTATGTAATATTATATAAGTTGAATGATTTACAAGCATGTTTGTTATGAGCATTGATCATGAATGCCATGTCGAGGTTATATATATCCATTGCTTATGCCTATGCATTTCGAATATATTGGCTTATGTCTTTGTTGCATTGCACCCCACATACTTAGTACATTCTAATGTATTAACACATACTCTATGCCTATTACCATGTAGGGATAGAACTCTTTTTGAACATCCTCCTCCAAGTAGCTAGCTCGGTACTTCAGAGAAAAGCATTGGTGAGTCCTCAGTACAAAGAAAATGTCTGAGTTACTCCTGCTATGTAGAGACTTCTTTATGTTAAACACTTGTTATTATGAGGGTGAGCCCGTAAAGTTTCCTGGCCCTCACTCCATTCCAAGTTAGAAGTGTTGTTGGATACTATGATGTATTTAGGCTATGAGCTCGACTCTTTATTACTTTTTGATTATCAAAGACTTACCTTAGTCCCGCTTCTCTTTTTATTTCATCTTGAAATTCTTATTTTGCTTCTGCGACCAAGGATGTGTGATGTATATGCTAAGAAGCTTTTTGGGGGTCCTTCGGGTTCCCCATTCGCTGTGTCACGTCTAGGCCTAGGCTTGGATCGTGACACATGGGCTATGATTATTTTTTGATTTAAGCCCTTACATGATGAATTAAATTGAAGTTATGAAGCTATGAAGATGCATGTCCCCTTTGTAAAGCTTGATTTATGTTTGGGTAATTTATATTATGATTTAAATATGGACTTAATTGTGTTTTCACTTGCATATCATAATATAGTATTGGTTTAAGTTTCAATCTCTATTGCCAATACTATTTCTCATCTCATTCTTGGCATATGCATACATGACTATGATTTTTATGAAGTGGGTCAAGACCTAATTATGTTTATGTATATGATTATTGAGAAGATTGTGTCTATGAGAAGAATGTAATCACATATATGTCTAAGATTATGGCTCATTGAGCAATTATGGGTGTTACACTACAATGTTTCGGGGAGTATCGATTGAGGTTTGAGTAAGCGTGGGCGATCCCGAAAGGTCCATACTCATCTCTCAAGAAGGTGATTCAAAGGAGCTATCCCTATGCATAAAAGTATTAAATGAAGAATGTTTTGGCTCTTTATCCTATCATGCATGATCATAAATAATGTGATTAGGCCTTTAAGCCTAAGAATGAATATAAATGATTTAAAAGTCTTATGTATCTTTTACAAGTATGTATATCTTTATGTATTCCAGTGGGATGATGAACTAGCACTTATGAATTGGAGTTGGCATGGACTATCCCCAAGGGTCCATAATCCTTTCCTTGAACTATGTCCCTAACATAAATATATGTTTATTCCCAAGGGGAAAGTATGATAAGGATTTGGCAAGTAGGTCACCTCTTATCCGTTGTGGGGGAGACAACGGGGTTCCAAGGCATAGCTCACTTGGTCTCATGTCAATTATAGTCCCATCCTCATTATATAAGAAGTGTTTTCGCATTCATGCATCATGTAGCTCATGCTTCTTACATATTATGAATTTCACTATAGAACTATGTTGGGATTTCATAAACTTGTGACTATCTAAGCATGTTTTGAGCTATGAATGTAAGATCCATTGTGGGATTTGATGAAGGATTTTAATGTATATTTCTTGAGGGTGAAACCAAGTATTGATGAGTGATTTTACATTGAATTTTCTTGCATGATTTCGCTCTTGTTTTGCATGATCTTACACTAGCATTACACACCCGTCAAGTGTTTGATAAAATGTCTGGTTATAATTTCTCGAGGAATTGAAGGTCTAATACATGTCTTATGAGTTGGATGACTTAATGATTATGAAAGGAATGTATGTATATGATATTCTCCTATATCGTGTTGGGAAGTGACCATGTCCCACCCGGGTGGTTGTGAGCTCGGGTAACCATGTCGAGGGGTTTGTACCTTGATAACCATGTTGAGGGGTTTGTACCGTGATAACCGGGTTGAGGGGTTGGTACCTCAATCACCATGGGTAGTAGGATGCGACGGTCCACCAACCAATCAAGGGGTTTGTACCTTGATAACCGGGTTGAGGGATTTGTACGTCAATCACCATGGGTGGTAGGGTGAGACGATCCACCAACCAATCAAGGGGTTTGTACCTTAATAACCTATGAATTCTATAATGATGGTCTCTTCTTGCACATTTATTATATTCTATCTAAGCATGATTTACTTCAAGCATCTTCCATGCATGCTATATTGCTACATGCTTATTCATTGCCTATATTATGCATTTTGATTATGTTGCTTATCTCCTGTTGCATCACATCCTACATACTTAGTACATTCAAATGTACTAACACATACTCTATGCCTACATGATGTCACGATGCAAGAACAGAAGCCCCATTTAAGCATCTTCCTCCGTGTGACTAGTATGATTTCTCTCAAGCTAGTTGGTGAGTCCTCCATTTCGGGGACAATGTCTATGATATCATGCTATGTACTCAAACTAACTTTCTTTTATGTATGTATTGACTATGAGGGTGAGCCTGGTTGCTTGTCTTGACCCCCGCTCCTATCTAAGTTTTAGAGGTGTTCCTGGAGATGTTATGTATTGAGCCTTGACTATCTTGTTTTGATGTTTAAAGTTATGGAAGTTTCCCTTTAGCCCCTTTTCCCTTATTTCTAATCTAATTATGTTGTTTAATTGCTTCCGTGACCAATGATGTGTAATGATAAGAGGCTTGTTTGTGTTCTCTTCGGGTTCCCCATTCACCGTGTCATGTCTAGACCCTAGGCTTGGGTCGTGACATTTCATAAAAAGGGAGATTGGGCTCCATGGTTGAAAGGACCTAGTGGATGAAACCCACATATCTCAAACTTGGGTGTTCTTGTGTTGAGCTTGAAGAGAATTTGGGGTTTGAAGAGAATCCTTGAGTTCCAAAGTTAGGCTAGGAATCCTTGGAATTTGGTTGAGATATTTGGTTAAAAGTCTTAGAGACGGTTTTGAGAGTGTCTTGAGTGATATAGAGTTGAAAAATTGCTAACTATAGGTGTGTTTACGCACATGTGGGCATGGGGCTATGACCCCAAGGCATTTGGGCCGAAACAAAAAATTAAGGAAATGCCAACACTGCTCCGCGACACGTCCACTTCATGGAGCCATCGCAAAGGATAGAAATACACTGATCCGCGTATAGTCTGCATCGCTGTCTGGTCGCAGATGCACATAAGATAAGAAAATTTTGTGAAAATGAATTTTCGCAATGGGTCCTCTAAATTCGGGGCTATATCCATTTTCCATTCAATTTTGCCCCCCGATCAAGAATACAAACTCAGATTTTCGTTATCACCCACGAATTTTGAGATATATAGAAATTACAATTATGGGCATTTTCAAAGCACATTTTGAGGGCGTTTCAGTACCCAACTTACTTCTCACTTTTTGAAATCATCTCAAAAGGGGCTTGGACCTAAGGTGAATTTGAAGTACATACTGCTTTTCATCCTTAATCTGCTGAGCAAGCTAAAAGGGAAATTCAAATTTTGGAGGACATATCGAGGTCTGTGTGTTGGAATTCAAGGTTATTTGGTGCGATCATTTACCACTTATTGAGTTCACTTACAGTAATTGCTTTCATGCTAGCATAGGTATGACACCCTTTGGGCTTTATATAGTTGAAGTGTGGGTCTCAAATGGGGTAGTTTGAGTAAGATGAAATGACTTCTATAGGCTTGGATTTAGTTTTGAGGCTATGGAAAGATGTGAAATTGATTTGCGAAAGATTGAAGATGGTTCAAAGTCATCAAAAGGTTTGTTTGGATGTTAGAAAGAGGGATCTTGAGTTTCGTATGGGAGATTAGTTGTATATGGAGGTCTTACCTATGAAGGGTGTGATGAGTTTTGGGAAGAAGGGTAAGCTAACTACTTGGTATATAAGTCCTTATGGGATTGTTGAGTGGGTTGGGAATGTGGCTTATAGGTTGGATTTGCTTTCGAAATTGAGCTTTATTCATCCGGTTCTCCATGTGTCTATGTTGAGGAAGTTGGTTGGCGATCCTAGTACTATTGTGCCTTAGGAAGGTGATGAGGTTGAGGAGAACTTGTCTTATGAGGAAGTCCTAGTTGAGATTTTTGATAGGCAAGTAAAGGGGTTTCGTAACCATGATGTGGCTTTGGTTAAGGTGCTTTGGAGGAATCAACATATGGAGAGTGCTACATGGGAGGCAGAGTTGGACATGATGAAACGATATCTCTATCTTTTCCAATCTACTCAAGCTTAAGGCAATAGGTTCTTCCTTTCCCAAGTGGTCCTAATTCTTTCACTGTTGAGTTTCATGACATTACCTATATACATGTGCACGAAAATGACTTTTAAGAAGTTTTAAATGATTTAAATACGTTTTGATATGAGTTTTAATGAATTTATGATTTTCAAGTGATGAAATTGCATTGTATCTTGTTTTTGAATGTTTCATGTTCTAAGTCAAGCCTTTCAAGCGCTGTTCTAGCACATTTGAGGATGAATGTTCCCAAGGGGGGAGATGAGGTAAGGATCCGGACTTTGTACGACCTTAATGGAGCTCGAAAAGTTTGTTTCAGAGAGTTTTAGACCAAGGTGATGCTCCATGGGAACCCTTATGGTCAGTATATGGTCACACAACCCTTGTGGAGCCTCTTTGGAGTGGCCCTTGGCCTTTGGAGGATGTTTGGCCCTTAAACGTGATGTTTTAAACTAAGACACACCACACTTGGACCTCTCATGGTCCGTGTGACATTTCACGTATCGTATGGTGGGTTGTGTGGTGGCCTTGGCTTGAATTCCCACAATTTTAGGACCAAGTATGGTCACACGGCCAAGTTCATGGCTCATGTGGGGTGTCACGACACATGTGGCCACCCATAAGGTTTCCGGAGTGAAATTTTTCTAAGTATGGAATCACCATCTCAGAACCATGTCATGAAGAATTTTATAAGTGAAGTGGGACAGAGGAGTACATAGGTCGCTTGGCTTGGTACGACCCGTGAAGGCCATCCGTATGAGTGTTGGCATCAATTTTTTTTAAGTATGGAATCTTCAAGCTCAATCTAAGTGCAATTTCAAGCCCTCAATTCAAGTTTATTTATGTTGTTTAAGGCCAGCATGGGTCTCCTACATCAAGCCAAGTTCTAAGGAATTCCATTGGCCAAGTTTTTCACAAAAGCCGGTGGAAGAGTCAAATTTAAACAGTCATCTCTCTTAGCACAAGAAGAACTTGGTGACCCACGACTTGTCAAATTCGATCTCTTTGAATTATCTTTCCAACGCATCCGATTTCTCATTATTCTGAGTTTGTAGCAAGAAGTTATGCCCTTTTTCGTAAAACCTATTTGGGCCAGACAGTGTGCCTTCACGGACCGTGAAAAGCTTCACGACCCTTGAAGCCAACTGTGTCATGTTCCGGATACAATTTAAGGTGCTATTTTGTTGAGGTGTTTTTGATATTTTGACCCATCCTCAACCGCTTTTCAGGACGCTTAACACCCCCCACCCCCACCCCCTGCCTTACATTTCTAAACCTCTCTTACACTAATTCTAACCCGTCATTCAAGACTAACGCTTAGTTTCTAGAATCAAACTCTAAAAATTCTCTCCAAGTCTCATCTTCAAGATTGAAGCTAGGATTCAATTAGGGTTTCAACTTCAAGATAATTTTTTTTTTCAAATTCATCTTCCTAAGCAAGGTATGTGGGTTTGATTCTTGGTCCCTTTCAACAAGAAGATCCAAAAACCTTTTTACTCAATTTCATGGAATTTTTGCTTACTTTAAATATGGGTTTTTATATTATTGTTTATTAAATTAAATTGAAGCATGTGCTATGATTATTGATGATTTTAAGTTGATTTAATCCCTTACATGATAAATTACATTGAAGTTATGAAGTTATGAAGATGCATGTCCCCTTTTTAAAGCTTGATTTATGCATGGGTAAATTTATATTATGATTTAAATATGGATTTAATTATATTTTCACTTAGAATTTCATAACGTAGTGTTGGTTTAAGTTTCAATCTCTATTGCCAATGCTATTTCTCATCTCATTCATGGTATATGCATACATGACTACGATTTTTATAAAGTTTATGAAGTGGGTCAAGACCTAATTCTTTTTATGTATATGAGTTTTGAGAATTTTATGGCTATGACAAGAACGTAATCACATATATGTCTAAGATTATGGCTCATTGACCAATTATGGGTGTTACACCACCATGTTTCGTTGAGCATCAGTTGAGGTTTGAGTCTGTGTGGGCTATCCCGAAGGGTTCATACTCACCTCTCAAGAAGGTGCTCCAAAGGAGCTATCCCTATGCATGAAAGTATTATATGAAGAATGTTTTGGCTCTTTAGCTTATCATTCATGATTATAAAGAATGTGATTAGGCCTTTAAACCTAAGAATGCATGTAAATGATTTAAAAGTCTTATGTATGTTTTACAAGAATTTATATCTTGATGTATTCCAGTGGGATGATGATTTAGCACCGATGGATTGGAGTTGGCGTGCACTAACCCCAAGGGTCTATACTCCTTAACTATGTCCCTAACATAAGGATATGTTTATGCCCAAAGGGAAAATATGATAAGGATTTGGCAAGTAGGTCACCTTTTATCCGTTGTGTGGATACAACGATGTTCCAATGCATAGCTCACTTGGTCTCATGTCGGTTACAGTCCCATCCTCATTATATAAAAAGTGGTTTCACATTCATGCATCATGTAGCTCATAGCATCTTGATATTCTTATTTCCTTGATATATGATTCCTTCTATATATATGTCCATGTCATCTAACTTTGAAATGTAGGTTTGATAAGTCATATGCATTGCATGTCCGCATAGTTAATACATTGAAACTTACTAACACGCACTTTTTGGCTACATGATCTAACCATGTTGGGGCTGGAGATTTACCTTCATCCACTATACAACGGCCAGATTGGATCTTGGATACTTGTTGTGGTAAGTCCTATCTTTCAAGAATAAACCACCATTCCTCTACCTTTGATGTTTTGTTTGTGTCATCTACTTTGAGGGTGAGCTTGGGACATTCTTGGCCCCCAACCTATATTATGATTAGAGGCATTATTGGACATCTTGTAGACTCCTGTCGGATCTATATGCTATGTTTTATATTTGGAGCTTATGATTATGGTTATCTATTGGATATAACTATCATGGATTGGTTATGAGAATTATGATATGTATATATGTTTGATGTGGAAATGTGGAAGATCTTAAGTCACATATTGCCCCCATAGAGTGAGGCATACTTACCCGTCCTTTAGTATTTATGTGCTATGTTTTATGTGAATCCATGTCATCCCTATCCCTATGACATCCCCATAGTGTGAGTCCTATTTTCCCATCCCTTAGAACTATGTGTCTACTATTTATATGTGCTTCCGAACTGATGATGTGTGAATGGATGCTACGGTGTTTGTTTTGGGACTCTCGGGTTCTCATTCGCCATGTCACTCTCGGGCCCTAGATCCGGGTCGTGACAACAATCTTCCATATCGTATCCTTGAATATTTGAGTGGTAAGCATATCTCTTGGATGGATCAAAGTTTCAGCTATATACTTAGAAAGAAGTCATCTTCTTGATTGCAAAAGTCCATTTGCTTTCAATATCTCAAATATACATGCATGCTGCTTATTCTAATGGAATGAAGGAGATAGATTTCATCTTCTTTCATTATAAGCTAGATTCTGTAGGGTGAAACCATTAGCAACCACACAGGAAATTTAGTCAGTGATCAGACAAATTGCAAAGTTTTATAGTGGCTAGAGATTACAAAAGTTGATGACTTTGATGGCGTTGAGATTAGTACATAGCTGTGAAAATTGAGTTATATTCTATCCTTTAACTTTGTGGGTTTTTTTGTATCTTTGGTTGAAAGGTTTGGTGGACAACTTGTGTTACTGAGTTGTCTATAATTTTCCCTTCTTGAATACCACTTCTAACTCTTTACCAATTCAAATCAAGTTAGAGAAATTGCGTGCACATGTCTGAGCAACTTTTCATAATATACCGCTTCTTGAACATGGATGAAGGTTGACATTAATTCCCTTTCAGATAGTGGAGAGTGCATTTTTAATACTTCTGACCTCCATCGTATGGCGTAGCTATGAAAATTGAGTTATATTCTATCCTTTATCTTTGTGGGTTTTTTGGTATCTTTGGTTGAAAGGTTTGGTGGACAACTTGTGCTGCTGAGTTGTCTATAATTTTCCCTTCTTGAATACCACTTCTAACTCTTTACCAATTCAAATCAAGTTAGAGAAATTGTGTGCACATGTCTGAGCAACTTTTCTTAATATACCGCTTCTTGAACATGGATGAAGGTTGACATTAATTCCCTTTCAGATAGTGGAGAGTGCATTTTTAATACTTCTAACCTCCATCATATGGCGTATTTTTGAAATGATTCATGTGACATTTTCTTTACTTTGAGTAACTCGGCTATAGACAAATCCTCTCCATTGTTAAACTCATATTGCTTACATAATCACGAACCATATCTTCTCATGTGCACCATTTGCCAAAGTCTTTTTTAGTATATCAAACAAGTGCCAATCCAGATAAACTTTGGATGAATAATCTCATTTGTATGGCTTCATCATATCCAATTCCAATTAATCTACTACAGTTGTCCTTTAAGTGAGTGACATAATTTTCTTTTGCATTGAAAGTATTGATCTTAGGTAGTGTGAATCCTGGCAGAAGTTCAGCATTTGGATGCACACACAAATTTTCATACTTCAAACTTAGATAATTTCTTGAGCTCAACTCTTCAACAAAAGTTCTTTTTCAGATTGTGTATCTCTTTAAATTGACTTAATGACCTTCTCACTTTTAGAATATAAACGAGCTGTTAATTTGTAGCAATCCGACCTAGCAGCCTAGTCGTCACACAGAGACTGAGATATCCAAAGGTAGGTCACCCGAGCCATCTAAGCATTTTAAGCATTCATAGGCATTAAACTAGAACTTTTCGTGAAAAACATAAGGGGCAAGGAACTATGAGTCATTTTATGCAATGAAACAAAATTAAAAAATAGTGAAAATCAATAACATCATTTGTCCATAATCATAACACTAATACATATCGAAACAGAACTGGTATGACTGATTTGCATCAAATAGAAAGAAAATCCATAATAGTCAATATAGAAAGTAAAAGCCTCAGAAGAGCCAAATATATCGTGTATGGGTATCAAACATAGAAAGTAGTCTCTTTTTATGTAGAACTTGATATTAAAGTCCATTTTCAGATTCAAGAACTTCAAATTTGAGCCCTACTTGTGACCATTTTCCCACCAAACCTAATTCACTTTCATCATAAGGCATGAAATTAGACCAAGGGGAATCTCTATAGGAACTTGTCCCAACTATTTCATATATACGAGATCGAGACATAGCCCCATGCCAATATGGATATAAAAATTCACCCCTTGACAAGTAATATATATTTTTGATAGTGATTGATTGATTCAGTAATCTTTGGAGGTTTGAGTTGATTTATAGCTTGTCCGAGTGTAGTTTCAACATTGAGGTAGGTTCAACTAATATTTTTGGGACTATAGTTGAGTTATTGGACATGTTCATGTGATAATTATAAGATTTGGATCGATTGATGAGCAAATGGCATGATATGACTGAATTTAGATAGAAATGTGATACCAATTGTGTGAAAAGTTGAGTAAATGGCGATCCTGTTGATAAATTGAGATGAAATCATGCGAATTGAGATAATTCTGGATGATATTATGATAATATGGGACTTGTTATAGCATTTGGATAGTTTGTGGTAAAAATGGATGATGATTGTGATATATTAGAGATTTATAACCTTACTTGGGGACCTACACAGTCTAGTTTTGTTGACATTTTGATTATTGGGGAGAAAGTGATGATATGTGATGTATTGTTGGTATGTTTGGTACTAGTTGAGATACTTGACATAGCCTTTTTGATGTGGTGGCTATTTTACATATCATTTATCATTTATATTGCTATTATATATATTTTGGACAAGTTGGATTGACATGCACATATCTCATACTTGAAAATGTTGCACTGGTATGCACATATCTTATACTTGACTGATTGCATTTGTATGCACATATGTCATACTGTAATAGTTGCATCGGTATGCAACATCGTATTGCATCTGTACCACTTGAGATATTATGATACATTAAGACACTACAATATGAGGCATGTGTCACCTGGAGATAATTTTGTTTATCGCTTGCAACGCCTTGAGATTTTTTAGCACAAAGCCTATGATGCCTTTGAGTTCTCTCTGATATCTTCGACTCAATAGATATGTACATTGGCCTTGTAACGATCGTGATTCCTCCTCACTTGGCCTGAGACACCATTGTATACATACATTTCACATGTTTTGCATTATTTACTTTATTTACTGTATTTTACTACTCTTGTTTAGGTTTATATTATGTACTAACCTTGTGAGGCTGGTGAGTAGATACTCTTCATTATTACAGGTGTATGAAATTTCTTTTGCCCAGTCAGTTGAACCTACTAGGTACACTGCGGTGTTCTCACCCCTACTTTGTTTCCTCTCTGCAGATCAAGCAGAGGGACCACAGAGGGTAGTTGATTCTATTGTACCAGAGATCATCTATCCTAGATCTTTGGCGGTGAGGCTCAGACTTTGAGTCGTCGTGGGTCTTTTTGAGATTCCCTTTATTTCTTTCTATTCCATACATTGTATTAAACTCTATGAGGCAGCTTTGTATTTTCAACTAAGAGAGTTGTATATACTCATTTATATTATCTTAGATGCTCTTGTACTGACTCTAAGTTTTGGGATTTCGTTATGTTGTGGTTGTTTTTGCTTTATTTTATTTTCTTTAATTGCGATCCGATTTTGGGTCGTGATAATATTATTAGAAGATCCATGCCTAAATTGCATTTGACCACCGTGAAACTTGCCAAAGCCACCACTTTTAGAGCACTAGAGCCGTCAATTTGGGCAGGTCTGGCCTAACTCGTGATTTAGCAGGCTTGGCTACAATTTTTTGAGCCCATTTAAAAATGAGCTTTTTAGCCTAGCCTGAATAAGCCTATTAATCTTGCAATATGGGTTGAGACAGCCCGTGGGCCGAATTAAAAATAATTAAAAATAAAAATTAAATAGAGTATTAAAAATAATAAGAGTCCAAACTCAAAGTTCAATTAATTTTTAAATACAAAAACATAGATACAAATTATATTTTTATAATGAAAATACTCCCTCTATCCATCTTTACTTGTTCTTTATTGACTTGACACAGGAATTAAAAACTAATAAATAATAGAGGTTATTTTACTAAATCACCCTTTGAATATAATAAATAAAATATCATGAAAAATGTAACAAGAAAATAACTATAATTAATGATAAAGGTAAGCTAAAAACTTAGTGTGAAATTATCTTTTGATTTCATAAAGTGGGCAAGTATTATTGGACTTCTCAAAATAGTATAGTGGACAAATAAAAATGGATGGAGGAAGTAATAATAACACTAATTTTATGGATTATTTTCCTGTTGCTATTTATTTTAATATTTTTAACTTATAATTTAATTTAAAAATTTATAAAAAATATATGAAAAAAATATGGGCTGGCCCGACAAGGCTCGCGACCCATGTACTAATGGGTTGGGTTAGCTGTTTTTAGGCCATTAAAAAAAGGGGCCAGCCAGGCCTGGCCTGTCAAATTCCAAAGCTTGTAAGGGCTAGCTCGAATGGGATGGGCCGACCCGTATTGACAGCTCTACCCACCACCCTCAATTCGAGTCCTCTTGGACTCTCTATCTCACTTTCTCAACTTCTCATGGTCAATTTGTTTTGCTTAGGTTATACGTCCAGAGATGCCCATCTTATATAACAACACTGTAGTATTCCACTCCTTAGACACCATGTTCAAACCACTAGAGATAAACTTGCTTGCCCTTGCCCTCTGATCAGCGACCATAAAAAGGGCATACCTAGACAACTTGGTGAATTTGAGGGTATATTCCTTTCCACTTATGTTCCCTTCTAAAGGTTGATTAACTCTTGAATCTTGGCCTCCGTTACGTCTAATGGAATGAATCAATCTCAGAAGGAACTCTTGAATTCCTCCCACTCAATAGGACACATATCATTGCCTCTCTCTATTACCCACTGGTCATACCATACCTTGTCCACGCTTTTGAATTGGTGGGCCACAAGGTCGGCCTTCTCATATTAAGTCACCCTTATAATTGTCTCAATTTAATAGGCCTTATCAATAAAATCTTGAGGTTATTCATCTACTTTACAGTTATAAAATTTAGATGGATGTATCCTTATGAAATACCGAATCGTAGTAGAGAAATAGCTTGGTTGGCCATAGCTTGAGCCAACATTGTGATGACGTTTCAGAATTCTACATGAGTGGCCACTTCCTCGTGGAAAGCTTGAGGGACTTGAAGAGCTTGGCCCTCATTTGGGTCGACCTCTCTTCGTGTTGGTGCTCTTCTAGGGAGGCGTTGTCTTAAATGAAATTAATACTTGTTAGATAGAGGAAGTTCTGGGAAAACTTTAAGGCATAACTTGAAATCATGAAAGATAACAAAATCCCTAAAATGTATTATAGCCTCCAATTCGTACACGTGGAATCCATGAATTCGACTCTACTTGACACAGTATGTTGGACTCTGAGGACTATTCCAAAACCTTGTATTCTAATACCATATTTACAATGATGCAGGCTAGGTCTTACGTGTAACACGGTATATGAGGACCCCAAGAGACCCTCTCACAAGCATCTTAGCATTCATTTAAGCATTTCATTAGTAATGAGAATAATTAAAATGGAAACTAAAATGGAACGAGACTAAGGGATATAACATGAATTGCTTAGAAAGAAATAGGGTGGCATAATATATTCAAACATATGTCTAATAATACCACTACTTTTAGAATAGACGGGGGCTAAGACATGTCAAAAGCTCACCTTCAAATGAAATACAAAATAAGTGTCTCAAATACTAGAAACATTAAAACACCCGAAATTGTGCTTCAAAAATGCCCATAATCGTAATTTCCATATATCTCAAAATTAATGTGTTATACCAAAAATCTAACTTCATATTCATGACAAAGGGGCAAAATTGAATGGGAAATTGGTATGACCCTGATTTTAGAGCAATCGTAGCAAAAAATAATTTTCCAAAATTTGCCTTTCCAGCGGCTATCCGCGACCAGATCGTGACGCACATAGGTGCGGATCAGTACAATTGTGTCCTGCGTGTTGGCTCCATGACGCAGACCTGTTGCGGAGCAGTGCTAGTTTTTCCCTCATTTTTTCATCTCGGCCTAAGGCATTTGGGCCTTGGACCACTGCCCACCCATGCATAGAAACGCCTATACTTAGCCATTTTTCAATTCTATATCACTCGATACACTCTTAAAACCCTTTCAAACACTTAGCCTAATATTTCATCCAAATTCAAGTGACCCAAGCTTAATTCCAGATCTCAAGAACTTCCTTCAAGCTTCAATTTCTCATTTAAATCTATATCAAAGAAATCACCAAGTTTAAGGTATGTAAATTTTAACCATTGGGTCCTTTCACCCATGGTGTCCAAGCTTCCTCTTTATGAAAATTGCATGTTTCCACGCTGTGCTACTTATGGGTTTTACTTATTATGAATTATGATTACAAATTATGTTGGGGTTTTATGAAATGATGATTTGAAATACATCTTTACCTATTCCAAGCTTACACTATGAGATGATTTGTCTACTGTGACTATGCATGTTTTGGGTTGTGAAACTATGATCTATTATGAAATGTGAGGATGGATTTCAAAGTATCTTACATGATGGTTTTACTAAGTGTTGGTGGTTTTATTTACATTAAGATTTTCTCATATTATTTCACTCTTGAATTGCAGTATTTTGATCTAACATTACACACCCGCTAAGTGTTTGATAAAATATTTTGACAAGGATTCTTATGTTATTGATGGCCTATTACATGGATTATGACTCAAGTGACTCTATGATGATTAAGGGATTGTATGTATATATCGAATTCATGAAAAATATCTATGATGTTGCAAGTAGATAACCACGTTGTTGAGGGGGTGACATGCCTTGGATTCCAAGTAATAGTTTGCTCGGTTTATGATGATGGTCTCTTCCTAGACATGTAATCTATACCTCAAGTTATATGTTTTAAAAGCATGTTTTACTTCAAGCATTGATCATGCATGCCCTATTGCTATTACACCTATCCATTGCTTATGCCTATGCATCTTGACTATGTTGCCTATGTCTTGTTGCATTACATCCTACATACTTAGTACATTCAAATGTACTAACGCATACTCTATGCCTACATGATGTTACCATGTAGGAATCAAAGCACCTCTAGATTATCCTCCACGTGGTTAGTCTTGGCATTTTGAAAGGAAATCATTGGTTAATCCTCAAGTTGGGGGACACTAGCTATATTACTCTTGTCATTTTTTTCCCTTTACATTGAACTCTTGATACTATGAGGGTGAGCATGGAAAGTGTCTTGGCCCCTACTCCAATCTATTTTTAGAGGTGTTGTTGGAACAATTGATGTACTTATGCTATGCACTCGACTCTTGAATGATTTATGTTTATCAAACTCTTTCCCCTAGTCCCGTTTCCTCTTATTTATACCTTGTTTTATTGATAATTTTCTTCCGTGATCAAGGATGTTTAATCGGTATACTAAGAGGCTTGTTTGGGGTTCCTTCGGGTTCTCCATTCGCCGTGTCATGTCTAGGCTGTAGGCTTGGGTCATGAGAAATTAGCTTGTCACCCTGTTCGGTCAATTGGTTCTTTTACATCGAGCTAAGGTAGGCTAAGATGATGGAATTTATGAACCTTAAGCAAGGGTCTATGAGTATGAGGGAAAATGCCCTTAAGTTCGACCAACTCTCCAAGTATGCTCCGCAATTCGGGGTTGAGCCGAGATCGAGGATGAACAAGTTTGTGTCGGGGTTGTCTAACTTGGTTAATAAGGAGAGTCGTACCACCATGCTAGTAGGTGATATGGATTTGTCCCGCCTCTTGACATATGTCGAACAACACGAAGGGTAGAAGCATAGGAAGAGGGGAAGTGAGGGGTCCAAGAGGGTCCGATTTGATGGTGGCTTCCAAGGTCAAGAGTCCTCCAAAGCTCCAAAGAAGAGATTGGCTATTGATGGGTGTCTAACCCTAGGTTTCAAAGGTGTGGGAAGAACTATGGGGGTCCATGCTTGAGGAAAACTAATGCTTGTTATGGTTGTGACAAAGAGGGTAACAAGCTTATTTGTCACGAGCCAAGCCTAGGTCCTAGACATGACACGGTGCATGGGGAATCCAAAGGGACCCCAAGTAAGCCTCTTAACATATCATTACACATCATTGATCTCAGAAACAAGTAAATGACAAAATAGATTTGAAATATGGACAAAAGGGACTAAGGGGAAGCTTCGTAACATAAATATCAAAAAACAAGAGAGTCAAGTCTCATAGCATAGATACATAACATGTCTAATAACACCTCTAACCATAGAATTTAGCAGGGGCAAAGACAAGCAACCAGGCTCACCCTCATAGTCAGTACATACATAAAAGAAAGATAATCTTAGAACATAGCATGACATCATAAACAACATCCCTATAATGGAGAAATCAGTAACAAGCTTGGGAGAAATCTTACTAGCCATGTGGAGGAGGATGCTCAAGTGGGCCTCCAGTTCCTACATGGTTACATCATTTAGGCATAAAGTATGCGTTAGAATGTTTGAATATGCTAAGTATGTAGGATGCAATGCGACAAGGGATAAGTAACATAATCGAAATGAATAACATGGACAATGAATAAGCATATACCAATATGGCATGTATGAATAATGCTTTAGGTAAGATCATACTTATACAGAACATAATACATGTCTAAGGAGTGACCATTATTAGTGTTTTTCCAAGGCCTACCACCCCCTTGGAGAGGCGAATGAGGTACAAACCCCCCAACATGGTTGATGAGGTACAAAACCCTCAACATGGTTGATGAGGTACAAACCCTCGATCGAGGTGATCAAGGTACAAACCCCTCAATAAAGTTACCGGGGCCTACAACCCCCCGAGTGAGGGTTGGTCAGTTCCCAACATTATAGAGATAATAACATATATATACATTTCTTTCATTATCATAAAGTCACTAAACTCGTAAGACATGCATTAGACCTTTAATTCCTCAAAATACATCAACTAGACATTTTATCAAACACTTGGCAGGTATGTAGTGCTAGTGTAAAACCATGCATTTCAAGAGTGGAATCATGCTAAAAATCCAATATAAAACCATCAATAGATACTTGGTAACACCCTCAAGCAATATACATCAAAATCCTTCATCAAATCTCATAATAGCCGTTAGATTCATAACTCAAAACATGCTAAAACAATCACAATTTCACAAAACCCCAACATAGTGTGTAGTGAAATTTGTAATAGATAAGACACATGAGTAAATCAACTTTAAATCATGCAATTTTAGGTAAAAGAAAGCTTAGGCATCATGGGTGAAAGGAACCCATGAAAGAAACCCACATACCTTGACTCTTGAGAATCCGTGAAGAAGTTTGGAGATGGAGACTTGAAGCTTGAATGAAACCTTAAGATCTGGAAGAGTTTTGGGACTTGAAATTTGGAGATGAAATATTGTCTAAGTGTTTGAGAGAGTATTTAGGAATGTCTTGAATGATATGAGGGTGAAATAAGGCTAAGTATAGGTATTTTCATGCGTGGAAACACTTAGACCAAGTCCCAAAAGTCTTGTATTGAGATAGAAAAATAGTGCACAAAATTACACAGTAGCACGCCCTTGGCGCGTCGCGCAAGTGGCGCGGATCGTTTCTAGAAATCGCATTTTTGTGATTATCAAATTTTTCTATGGTTGCTCTTATATCGGGGTAAAACCCATCTCCCACACAATTTGGCCCCTTGAACAAGAATATGAAGTCGGATTTTCGATATCACGCATGAATTTTGAGATATATGAAAATTACGATTTCGGGCACTTTCGAGGCACATTTTTGGGCACTTTTTGGGGTCGTTTCAATATCTCCCCCTTGGGAACATTCATCCCCAAATGTCAAAGAGATGTACATGAGAACAGCATTTATAAAGAGATCATCCCCAACAAGAATGCATCAACACACTGAAAACATCATTTCCAGAATCTCAACATAAGTATAAAATCACCATGAACTTTGACAATATAAACATGAATGCATTCAAATGACTTAGGGGCTGAAATGAGACATGAAATCACATAGAAGGCTTAGTATTATTACCTTAGGATTGAGTATAATGGAAGAGATAATGATATTATTTTTGCATGTCCGCTTCTAACTCCCATGTTGCACTTTCGACTTGTTGATTCCTCCAAAGGACCTTAACGGACGCAACATCCTTGTTCCTCAACTTCTTCACTTGTCTATCCAAGATCTCTACTTGAAATTCTTCATATGTCAAGTTGTCTTCAAATACCCCCATAACATAAGAGGCAGAATGGCATTAATATCACCCACACACTTCCTTAATATAGACACATTGAAGTCCGGATGAACCAATTCCATTTCACTAAGCAATTCCCACTCATAGGCCACCTTACCAATACTTCTCATCACCCTATACGGACCCACATATCTAGGGCTTAACTTACCCTTCTTACCAAAATGAACCACACCCTTCATAGATGAAACCTTCAAATAAACCCAATCAACAACTTTGAATTCAAGATCCCTTCTCCTCATATCGGCATAGGACTTTTGGCTACTTTGGGACATCTTTAACCTTTCTTTAATCATGCTGACCTTCTCAAGAGCCTCCACAACCATATCGGGTCCCAACAAAGCCACCTCACCAACATCAAACCACCTAACCGATGATCTATAATGTCTACCATAAAGAGCCTCAAAAGGAGCCATACCGATGCTAGAATGATAGCTATTGTTATAAGCAAACTCAATCAAAGGAAGATGATCATCCCAACTACCCTTAAGCTCCAATATATAATCCCTAAGCATGTCCTCTAGAGCTTGGATAGTTCTTTCAGCTTGGCCATCCGTTTGAGGGTGGAAGGTCGTACTAAGCTTAACCTTTGTGCCAAGATCCCTTTGGAAAGACCTCAAAAAATGTGAAGTAAATGGAGCACCACAGTCTGATATGATGGATAAAGGAACCTCATGCAATCTCACTAAGTCATGAATGTATAACCTAGCATAATCTTCAGCCCCATATATGGTCTTAACCGGTAGAAAGTGAGCCGATTTTGTCATCTTATCAACCACAACCCAAGTGGAATCAAAATCCCTTCTAGTCTTGGGCAGCCCAACTACATAGTCCATGTTCCCACTTCCAAGTAGGAATCTCTATGTCTTGGATGAAGCCACCCGACCTTTGGTGCTCGACTTTGACTTGTTGGCAACTATGACAACCTAAAACAGATTTTGCAATGTCCCTCTTCATGCCTCCCTACCAATACACCTCTCTGAAATCTCTATACATCTTAGTTGACCCGAGGTGAAGAGAGTAAGAAGAACCATGAGCCTCATCAAGAATCATTTCTCTCAAGCCATCAACACAAGGTACACATAACCTACCTTGGTACCTAAGGGCATTATTTCCTCCTTGGGAGCAAAACCTTTATCTTACCATCTTTTTCCAATGCCTTCAATTCCAACAAAGTGGGGTCAAGATGTTGGTTAGCTTTCACTTCCTCAACCAATGAAGATTTAGCACCATCAACAATAAGAATACCCCTATTATCAACCTCTTCCAACCTAACCCCCAATCTATCCAATAGGAGGACTTCTCAAGACACCCCTTTATCACCACCATTAACATGAGGTAGGCTACTCATTGACACCCTACTTAAAGCATCTGCCACCACATTAGCCTCACCGGGATGCTAGTGCACACTCATGTCATAGTCCTTAAGAAGTTCTAACCACCTTCTTTGCCTAAAGTTGATATCTTTTTGAGTGAAAACATATTGGAGACTCTTACGATCGGTGAACACATCAACATGCACCCCATACAAATAATGACGCCATATCTTTAATGCGAATACCATGGCGACTAGCTCATGATCATGGGTGGGATAGTCATTTCATGCACTTTGAGTTGCCTAGAAGCATAGACTATGGACTTACCATTTTGCATTAAAAAACAACCTAAACCAACCCGGGAAGCATCACAATACACAACAAAACCTTCTAGCCCTTCCGGTAGTGACAATATAGGAGCGGACACAAGCTTATCTTTTAAGGGTTGGAAGCTCTTATCACACTCATTGGTCCACACAAACTTAGCCTTCTTTTGGTCAATTTTATCATGGAAGAAGCAATAGAGGAGAACCCATTCACAAACCTCCGATAATAACCTGCTAAGATAAAGAAGCTTCTAATATACGATGGGGTTAATGGTCTAGGATAATTTTTAATCACATCCGTATTTTTAGGATCCAGCTTAATACCATCCCCCGACACCACATGACCTTGAAAGGCAACCTCTTTCAACCAAAATTCACACTTCTCATATTTAGCATACAACATCTCTTCCCTCAATCATTGCAACACTACCCTCAAATGAGCAACATGCTCTTCCTCACTATGAGAATAAATCAAAACATCATCAATGAAGACCACAACAAATAAGTGAAGGTAGGGTTTAAAGACCCTATTCATAAGATCCATCAAGATAGTCGGTGCATTGGTCAACCCAAAAGACATCATAACAAACTCATAATGCCCATATGTAGTCCGAAAGGTCGTCTTGGAAATTTCACACTCCCTCATCTTCACTTGATGATACCCGGGCCAAAGATCAATCTTAGAGAAGTGGCTAGCCCCTTGCAATTGGTCACACAAATCAGCAATTCTTGGAAGAGTATACCTATTCTTGATAGTGACCCTATTAAGTTGCCAGTAGTTAATACACATTCTAAGAGACCCATCCTTCTTCTTCACAAACAACATCGGTGCACCCCAAGGTGATTGGCTAGGCCTAATAAAATCCTTCTCCAACAAGTCCCTCAATTGCTCCTTCAACTCTTTTAACTCCTTGGGGTCCACACGGTAAGGGGGAATAGAGATAGGTTGAGTATTAGGGAGGAGGTCTATACTAAAATCTATTTCTCTTTTGGGAGGAACATTGGAAAGGTCATTTGGAAAGACATCAAGAAACTCATTTACAACCGGAACAAACTCTATGGGAAGTACTTTGGACTCCACATCCCAAACCCTCACAAGATGATAAAGACAACCCTTGGAGATCAACTTACGGGCTTTAATGCAAGAGATGAAATCTACCCTTGACCACCACATCATTACTCTCCTACTCAAGAATGGGTTCATTTGGGAATTGGAACTTGACTCTATGGTTTCTATAATCAATAGAGGCATAGTATGCATGCAACCAATTCATCCCAAGAATGACATCAAAATCAACCATATCCAACTCAGCAAGATCACAAGGCAATATTTTATGCAAGAAGTAAATGAGATAATTTCTATAACATTTTTAGCAACAATAGATGCACCAAAAGGAGTAGACACCTCATATAACTCACACAAAAATTTGGGCTCAACTTGAAACTTTTTGGAAACAAAGGGGTAGCAAAAGAAAGAGTGGCACTCGGATCAATCAATGCATATATATCAAAATTAAAGATTTTGAATATACTAGTGACGACATCGGACACCTCATCAACCCCTTGCCTCCCATGCAAAGCAGAAAATCGATTGTGCCTTAGGACACCATCTTGTTGACCACCTCTTCCCAAAGGAATCTCATTTGCACCTTGTGGATGAACCTCCTTACCCTTGTTACGATTTCGAGGGAAATTCGACACATTATACTCAACCTCCTCACAATCATAACGAGCATTAGTATCCCTCAAGCATGGGCTACTATGAGCCTTCCCACATTTTGGACACTCTCCATTAAGAACCACACCCCCAACACCTTGGGCCCTTAGAAAATCATTGGCAACCCTCTTATGAAATGGATGAGAAGACCCTTGGCCTTGAAGGAACCGGCCACCCTTTCAACTTTGAAATTTACCATCAAAATGGGCCCTCTTGACCTCATGACCCCTCCTCTTTCTCAACTTTTCCTCCTCTATTTGTTCGGCATAGGTCGCCAAACGGGATAAATTCATGTCACTAATCAACATAGAGGACCAAAATTCTTCACTTAATACATCAAAAACACCCATCACAAATTTATTCATCCTAGACCTTGAGTCGGCCACCAAGTGTGGAGAATATTTTGAAAGTTGGTTGAACTTGAGGGCATACTCCCTCACACTCATAGACACTTGTCTCAAATTCATAAATTCTACTAATTTCGCTTCCCTAAGCTCAAGAGAGAAGAACTGATTAAGAAAAGCTACCTTGAACTCCACCTAAAGTACTACATTGTTGATCCCCTTCTCCTCCTTCCATTGATTGTACCATATTTGTGCTACCCCTTTGAGTTGGTACGCTTCCAACTCCACTTTATCTTTCGACTTCACACCTATGATAGCCAAAATCTTGTAGACCTCATCAATGAAATCTTGAGGGTCCTAATTCACCTTTGTCCTAAAGAATTCTTGGGGATTCATCCTCATGAAATATCTCAACCGAGATGTCGTTGTAGGAGCATGAGGTGCTTTGTCCCTTTTGTTGGCTTGATTAGCCATAACTTGTGCAAGCAAAGTGAGATCATCCCAGGGCTCACCATGAGCCGGTTGTTCCACGGATGTGCGAAACTTCTTCCTCTTGTGTTAGGAATGGTCTATCATAGCAAAGAACAACCGTTAGGGGGGAAAACTCACCTTAACTTCTATAGCACGACATAGAGTAAGAAGAAAGGAAATGTTTCCTAAACGCCTCATAGCCTCTTGCTCATAGTTGTGGTGCACAACACAACCATGAACAAGATTTTAATTGACATGGTCTGTTGGATGTCGAGGACCATTAACAGCCTAGTGTTTTGATACCAAGTTTTTCACGACCCAAGCCTAGGGCCTAGACGTGACATAGCGCATGGGGAACCCGAAGGAACCCTAAGGAAGCCTCTTAACATATCATTACACATCATTGGTCGTGCAAGCAAGTAAATGACATAATAGATTAAAAATAAGGGAAAAAGGGACTAAGGGGAAGCTTTGTAACATAAATATCAAGAACAAGAGAGTCAAGGTTTATAGCATAGATACATAACATGTCCAATAACACCTCTAACCATAGAACTTAGCGGGGGCCAAGGCAAACAACTGGGCTTACCCTTATAGTCAATACATACATAAAAGAAAGATAGTCTTAGAACATATCATGAGATCATAAACATCGTCCCTAGAATGGAGGACTCAGTAACAAGCTTGGGATAAATCGTACTAGCCATGTAGAGGAGGATGCTAAAGTGGGGCTCCGGTTCATACATGGTTACATCATTTAGGCATAGAGTATGAGTTAGTACGTTTGAATGTACTAAGTATGTAGGATGTAATGCAACAAGGGATAAGTAACATAATCGAAATGCATAACATAGACAATGAATGAAAATATAGCAATATGGCATGTATGAATGATGTTTGAGGTAAAATTATACTTATATAGAACATAATACATGTGTAAGGAGTGACTATTATTAGTGTTTTTCAAAAGGCCTACCACCCCCTTGGAGAGACGAATGAGGCACAAACTCCTCAATTGGCTGATGAGGTACAAACCCCCAAAATGGTTGATGAGGTACAAACCCCCCAATATGGTTATCAAGGTACAAACACCTCGACATAGTTGCACAGGCATACCACCTCCCGATCAGGATGATCAAGGTACAAACCCCTTAACAAGGTTACTCTAGGCTATAACACCCCGAGTGAGGCTTGGTCAATTCCCAACACTATAGAGATAATATCGTATACATACATTCCTTTCATCATGATGTCATTCAACTCATAAGAAATGCACTAGACTTTCAATTCCTCAAAATACATCAACAAGACATTTTATCAAACACTTGGTGGGTGTGTAATCCTAGTGCAAAATCATGCATTTCAAGAGTGGAAGAAGTGAAATTACCCCAAAAAGTGCTTGAAAATGAACCCAAAATCATAATTTCCATATATCTAAAAGTTTGTGTGTGATATGAAAAATTCAACTTTATGTTCTTGTTTAGGGGGTCAAATTTAGGAGGAAAAGGGGTCTAACCCCTATTTTAAACTGTATCAAAATTCAAAATTCCCCCAAATGCGATTTCCAGAGAGCTTTTCACGCCCTAGGCACGACGCGCCAAGGGCACGCATCTATGTTATTTTTGGTCTAGTTTTGACTCAGTATAACAATTTTAAATCTTGGGCCAAAGTGTTCCCAAACGTGAAAATACCGATACTTAGCAATTTTTCAACCTCTTATCATTCAAAACATTCTCCAATATTCATTGAAACACTTAGCCAAATATTTTACTCCCAAACTCGAGTCTCAAAATCCTCTCCAGATCTTAAGGACTTCAACCAAGCTTAAAGTCTCCATCTTCAATCTTTATCAAATTCATCTCCAAATCTAAGGTATATGTGTTTCTTTCATAGATTCCTTTCAACTATGATGCCCAAGCCTCCTTTTACCCTAATTTGCATGATTTTAAAGAATATATTCTCATAGGTCTTATTTATTATGAAAATCACTGCACACTATATTAGGCTTATGAAATTGTGATTGTTTTACTACGTTTTGAGCTATGAATGTAAGATCTGTTTTAAGATTTGATGAACGGTTTTGATGTGTATTGCTTGTGGGTGTTACCATGTATCTATTGAAGGTTTTACATAGAATTTTCTTGCATGATTCCACTCTTGAATTGCATGGTTTTACACTAGTACTTCATGCTCTCTAAGTGTTTGATAAAATATCCGGTTACAGTTTCTTAAGAAATTAAAGGTCCAATGCATGTCTTATGAGTTGAGCGACTATTTGATGATGAAATAATGATGAAGTGATGATGAAATGATGATGGCATGATGATGAAATTGATGTATGTGTATGATGACTATATGATGATGAAAGTAATGTATGAATATGATGATTGTGTGATGATGAGAGGAATATATGGCTAAAATGACTATATGATAATGGAAGAAATATGCATATCTATATGATACTATTTCTATAGTGATGGGGATGACCAAGCCTAACTTAGGGGGTTGTACGCCTGAGTAACCTATTGAGGGGTTGGTACCTATGAACCTTGTTGGGGGGTTTGTACTCCATCAACCCGTTGGAGGGTTTGTACTCCATAAACCATGTTGGGGGTTTGTACCCATCAACCCGTTAGGGGGTTTATACTCCATCAACCTCATAAAGGGGTTTGTACCTCATGCGCCTTTCCAAGGAGGTGGTAGGCCTTGGATTGCATTAAAAATGGTCAAACTCCCTAACATGTGTTATGTTTTATGAAAGTATGATTTATCTCTAGCATCTTCCATTCACGTCATATTTCCATATGCTTATCTATTGTCTAATTAAGCATTTTGATTATGATGTCTATCTATTTTTGCATTGCATCCTACATACTTAGTACATTCAGATGTACTAATGCGTAATCTATGCCTACTGATGTCACCATATAGGAACCAGTGTCCCACTTAAGCATCCGTCTCCACGTGGCTAGTACAACTTCGCTCAAGCTTGTTAGTGAGCCCTCCACTCCGGGGATGTTACTTATGATCTCTTGCTTTGTATTAGAACTTTCAATCTTGACTTATCTATTGACATGAGGGTGAGCTCAGTTTATTTGTCTTGGTCCCCGCTCCTATCTTATAATAGTAGAGGTATTGATGGACATGTTCTGTATCTACGCTATGAGCCTTGACTCTTTTGTTCTTGATGTTTATGATATGGAAGTTTATCCTTAGTTCTAATTCCCCTGGATTATGCTTATCTCTAGGTCTTAGGCTTCGGTCGTGATAAACTTGTTATCAGAGCACTAGGTTGTTAGATCCTCGGAGTCCAACACACCACATTGATTAGAGTCCTATTCATGATTTTGTTGTGCACCAAAACTATGAGTAGGAAACTATGAGACATTTTATGAATTGTTTCCCTTCTTCATATTATAAGTCATGCTATAGAATTGAAATAAGCTTTCCTCCCCTAACACTTGTTCTTTGCTATTCTAGATCATGCCTAACACGAGAAGGAGACGATCCCGTACACCCGAGGAGCAACTGATCAATGGATAGCATCGGGATGCTCTCACCTTGCTTGCACAAGTGGTGGCTAATCAAGCCACTAAAGGGGCCCAAGCCCCTCATGCTCCTACACCGGCTTCTAGGGTGATAGATTCTTGAGAATGAGTCCTGCAGAACTCTGTGGGTCAAAGGTAGATGAGGACCCTCAAGAGTTCATTGATGAGGTCTACAAGATATTGTTTGTCATGGCTGTGAGACCCGAAGAAAAGGCAGAGTTGGCGGCCTACCAACTTAAAGGGGTAACACAAATATGGTACAACCAATGGAAAGAAGAGAAGGGAGTCAACCATGTGGTTCTTTGGGAAGAGTTCAAAGTTGCTTTCCTTAATTGGTTCTTCCTTCTTGAGCTTAGGGAAGCTAAATTAGTGGAATTTATGAATTTGAGATAAGGGTGTCAATGAGTGTGAGGGAATATGCCCTCAAGTTCAACCAACTTTCAAAATCTGCTCCATACTTGGTTGCCGACCCAAGGTTGAGAATGAACAAGTTCGTGATGGGGGTGTCCGACCTAGTGAGTGAAGAATGTTGGTTCGCTATGTTTATTGGGGATATGGACTTGTCCATTTGATGACCTATATCAAACAAATGGAAGAGGAGAAATTAAGAAAGAGAAGGAGTCATGAGTCCTAGAGGGCCCGTTTTGAGGGTAAGTTTCAAAAGAGTGGTCGGTTCCATAAAGTCCAAGGGTCTTCTCATGCATTTCAAAAGAGGGTTGCGAATGATGTTTCGAGGGCCCAAAGTGTTAGGGCAGTGACTCCTATTGAGGTGTGTTCGAAGTGTGGTAAGGGTCATAGTGGCCCATGCTTGAGGAATATCGGTACTTGTTATGGTTTTGGGGAAATAGGGCATAAGGCCATATATTGTCCTCGAAATCGCAACAAGGGTAAGGAGTTTCATCCACAAGGTGCTAATACGGTTCCTTTGGGTAGAGGTAGCTGACAAGGTGGTTCCCTAAGGCATAATCAATTTTATGCTTTGCATGAGAGGCAAGGGGTTGATGAAGTCCCCGACGCTATTAACGGTATGTTGAATATCTTTGACTTTGATGTGTATGCATTGATTGATCCAAGTGGCACTCTTTCTTTTGTTACTCCCTTTGTTTCCAAAAAGTTCCTTGTTGACCCCGAGTTGTTGCATGAGTCATATGAAGTGTCTACTCCTATTGGTGCATCTATTGTTGCTAGAAAAGTTTATAGAAGTTGTCCTATTTGCATCTTGCATAAAATGTTTCCTAGTGATCTTGTTGAGTTAGACATGGTTGACTTTGATGTAATTCTTTGGATGGATTGGTTACATGCCTACTATTCTTTTGTTGATTATAGAACCCGTAGGGTCAACTTCCAATTTTCAAATGAACCCATCCTTGAGTGGGAAAGTCAAGATGAGGTGGTCAAGGGTAGATTCATCTCTTAAGGGTTGTCTTTACCATCTTGTGAGGGTTAGGGACGTGGAGTCTAAAGTTCTTCCTATAGAGTCGATTCTGGTTGTAAATGAGTTTCTTGATGTCTTTCCAAATGACCTTCCTGTATTCCTCCCAAAAGGGAAATTGATTTTGATATAGATCTTTTTCCCAATACTCAACCCATTTCTATTCCCCCTTACCGTATGGCCCCGGCGGAGTTAACGGAGTTGAAGGAGCAATTGAGGGACTTGTTGGTTGAGGATTTTATTAGACCTAGCCAATCTCCTTGGGGTGCACCGGTGTTATTTGTGGAAAAGAAGGATAGGTCCCTTAGAATGTGTATTAACTACCGACAACTCAATAGGGTCACCATCAAGAGTAGATATCCTCTTCCAAGAATTGATGATTTATTTGACCAATTGCAAGGGGCTAGCCACTTCTCTAAGATTTATCTTTGGTTCGGGTATCTTCATGGACCTTACGAATAGGCTCTTCAAACCCTACCTTGATTTTCTTTGTTGTGGTCTTCATTGATTATATTTTGATATATTCCTGTGGTGAGGAGGAGCATAGGGCTCATTTGAGGTATATGTTGCAAAGATTGAAGGAGGAGAAATTGTATGCTAAATACGAAAAGTGTGAATTTTGGTTGCAGGAGGTTGCTTTCGTAGGGCATGTGGTGTTGGGGGATGGTATAATGGTGAATCCTAAAAAGATCGATGTGATTCGAAATTGTCCTAGACCATTGACCCCGTCTGATATTAGGAGTTTCTTGGGCTTAGTTGGCTACTATTGGAGGTTGGTGAATGTATTCTCTTCTATTGCTTCCCTTATGACAAAATTGGCATAAAAGAAGGCTAAGTTTATGTGGGCCGATGAATGTGAGAGGAGCTTCTCGACCTTGAAAGATAAGCTTGTGTCAGCTCTTATATTGTCACTACTGGATGGGCTTGAGGGTTTTGTGGTGTATTGTGATGCTTCTTTAGTTGGATTGGGTTGTTTGCTAATGCAAAATTGTAAGGTGATACTCTATGCTTCTAGGCAACTCAAACTGCATGAAAAGAACTACCCTACCCATGATCTTGAATTGGCCGTTGTAGTGTTTGCTTTGAAAATTTGGCGACATTATTTATATGAGGTGCATGTTGATATGTTCGCTAATCATAAGAGCCTCCAATATGTTTTCACTCAAAAATGTCTCAACTTGAGACAAACAAGGTGGCTAGAACTTCTTAAAGACTATGATATGAGTGTGCATTACTATCTCGTTAAGGCAAATGTGATGGCGGATGCCTTGAGTAGGGTGTCCATGGGTAGCCTAGCTCATGTTGATGGTGGTGAGAAGGAGATGGCTAGGGAAGTGCATCGGTTGGCTAGATTGGGGGTTAGATTGGAGGAGGTTGGTGATGTTGTTGTTGTGGATGGTTCTAGGTCTTCTTTGGTTGATGAGGTAATAGCAAAACAAGATCTTGACTCCTCCTTGCTTGAATTGAAGGTCGTGGTGAAATAAGGCAAAGTAGAGGTTTTCTCCCAAGGGGGAGATGGTGCTCTTAGGTACCAAGGTAGGTTTTGTGTGCCTTGTGTTGATGGTTTGAGGGAGAAAATCCTTGATGAGGCCCATAATTCTTGTTATTCTATCCACCCCAGTTCCACCAAAATGTATAGAGATTTGAGGTATGTGGATTGGTAAGGAGGCATGAAGAGGGACGTTGCTAAATTCATTTCTGGTTGTTATAGTTGTCAACAAGTCAAAGCTGAACATCAGAGGCTAGGTCACCTAACCCAAGACATTGAGATTCCTACTTGGAAGTGGGAAGAGATAAATATGGATTTTGTGGTTGGTTGCCCAAGAGTAGAAAAGGTTTTGATTCCATTAGGGTTATAGTTGATAGGATGACAAAATCGGTTCATTTTCTCCATATTAAGACCACATATGGGGCTGAAGATTATGCAAGTTTGTACATTCACAACTTGGTAATGTTGCATTGGGTTTTTTGTCCATCATATCAGATCTTGGCTCAATTTACCTCACACTTTTGGAGGTCTTTCCACAGGGGTCTTGGAACTAGAGTTAAGCTTTATACAGCCTCCATCCAAGCCCTTGAAGATATTCTTAGAACACGTGTGTTAGAGCTTAAAGGTAGTTGGGATGATCATCTACCTTTGATTGAGTTTGCCTCTAACAATAGCTATCATTCTAGATTGGTATGGCTCCTTTTGAGGTTCTCTATGGGAGATGTTGTAGATCACCGGTTGGTTGGTTTGAGGTTGGTGAGGTAGCTTTGTTGGGACCAGATCTGGTTGTGAAGGCTCTTGAGAAGGTTAGGATGATTAGGGAAAGATTGAAGATGGCCCAAAGTCGTCAAAATCCTATATCGATGTGAGAAAAAGAGACCTTGAATTCAAAGTTGATGATTGGGTCTACCTAAAGGTTTCACCCATGAAGGGTGTGGTCCATTTTGGTAAGAAGGGCAAGTTGAGCCCAATATATGTTTGTCCTTATGAGGTCATGAGTAGGGTTGGCAAGGTAGCTTATGAGTTGAGATTGCCTAGAGAAATGGATTTGGTTCATCCGGTATTCCATGTCGCTATGTTGAGGAAATGTGTGGGTGATCCAAATGCTATTGTTCCTCTTGATGTTATGAGTATGGTTGAAGATAATTTTACATCTGAAGAGTTTTCGGTTAAGATTTTGGATAGGCAAGTGAAGAGGTTGAAAAACAAGGAGGTGGCTTCCATTAAGGTCCTTTGGAGGAATCAACAAGTTGAGAGTGCTATTTGGGAGGTTGAGGCAGACATGCACAAGCTATATCCTTACCTTTTCAACTCCACTCAAGCCTAAGGTATTGATCTAAGTCCTTTATATGATCTGAAGTCTTAAGTTCAGCCCTCATGTCATTGCATATGCTCATGTTTAAATTGATAATTTCATGATGATTTTACACTTATGATGAGATTTTTGAAGTGATGTTAAAGTGCATTGTTGCATCTTTATGTGGGCTGAAATGGTCATGTTTGTGTCTTTTATATATATTTCTTTGACATTCGGGAACGAATGTTCCCAAGGAGATATTGAAACAACCCTAAAAATTGCCCGAAAATGTGCCTCAGAAGTATCCGGAATCGTAATTTCCATATATCTAAAAATTCGTGTGTGATATCAAAAATTCAACTTCATATTCTTGTTCAGAGGGTCAAATTTAGGGGGGAAAGGGGTCTCACACCGATTTTAAAGCAGCCGTATCAAAATC